>JACCIY010001468.1:0-40416 GCA_025506505.1 Flaveria sonorensis
AATTAATCCTTATGTGTTGATTAATGCAAAAACTAGTCTTTTCAATAAAATTTCCTTATAATGCGCGCTTACCAAGAGTCTAGGAAGATTTATGTGCTATGGAAAAAACAAAGGTGGTTAGTTGAAGTTCTTGGACGTTAGCACACCGAACTTCACAGCTGGTGACTCGAGGGGCAGGTCCAATTTTTTGGAGGTCTATGACAAAAATAAAATTGAAGGCCTTTAAAAAATTTATTGCTAAAAAGCCTTCTAGTTTATCGGCATGGGACAAACAGTGATAAACTAAAAAAATATGATTAATGGAGTTCAAAATTTTATTTTATGTTTTGATAATTCCTAAAATAAGTTAAGAAAGGTATTAATTTATGTTTGTAAATAAATTTAATTGATTTTTTTTTACTTCGAGTTTTATCGTAATCAACTTCTTTTAAAATGATTTTTCAATATTTACTCTTTCTATTGTGACAACGTAGATCTTGGATAAAAGTTTTAATCAATTTTAATTTAGAAAATCTTCATTTCTATAGAACGACAATTTCAGGAATATATAAATAATCCTATATGCAATATATGCATTTGGAAAAGATTCAATTTTTTTAATATGATTTAATATATTTAAAATTGTATCACATTTTATTTATATTATTTCTCTTAAAAACTTTAGTTCTTATAATAAATTAATCCCCTAATATCTACATTATCATTTTGTTTTAATACATTTTCAACATGAATACATGTTTCTTTTAACATTCTTCATATATGGATTTAACTTTGTTATACCAATAGAAAACCAAATTTAGTTTCAACTCTTTAAATTGCTCAAATAGTTTGAAGTAAAAAAACTAGCCATGTCTACTATATGTAAAAAGTAATCAATTTTAATTATTCGGAGTATTATTGGTTTCGTTATCAACATTGTCATCATATTTTTATATCTCCGAATCAATACGCTTCTCGATCACAAAATTTAGGTTCTACATTCATATCTTTAGCGATTTCTTTAGCAATAATCGCAGCCTTTTCAAATCCAACTTCTCTGTATTGTTAAAAAACAAGAAAATAAGTCTATTAAGTTGATCTATAGCATCATCAAGACATATATTTTATTGTATGTTCTTACTACTAAATTAATTGCATAGAAAACATCACACCAAATAACTATGCCTAATAAAATTTAAAGTTTCCTATTTTCTGTCGCTAAGGATTTAGCCTCACTTTTAAGTCGTAAGTCTTTAAAGTCATCACGTAAGGCCACAATGCATTTTTAACTCTGGAGCATAAAATCTAATTGGTTTAACACTTTCAAACTCAACTCTCCCAACAGGTTTGTGATAATGGTTTAAGAGTTACAGATAGGTATATGATCTTTTAAAATTTCCCATCATTTAGTGGATGATAAAAGTAAACAATAAGCACTTTGTATCACTCTAAAAATTCACTTGCTTTGGTACAAGAACAAGTCATATCAAAGAGTACTAAATTTAAACTATGAAAACCATATGAAGTATGAAATGCTCTAGCATTAACATCTAATAATTGCTTTTGTATACCTTGATGTTTTTCTTTTATATTTGAGCCATTATCATAACATTATCCTCTAATACTATTTACATCAAGTCCTAATTTATTAATATGTTCAATACTAGCATTAAATAGGCCTTTACTGGTTATATCATCTACTTTCAAAATGTAACAAAGAACTCTCTCAACTTTTATGGGATTAGGATGAAAGGTCTAAAAACATAAGATAAATAGACATTTTTTATTCATGACTTGTCGGGTTCACAATCAAGTATAATAGAAAGATATTTAGCTTTCTTAATTATTTTAGAATTTTAGTTTTAATCTTATATGCTAGCATGGTAATAAGTTTGTTTTGCACATTATGCCCAAGGTAATGACTATCAATTTTTTTGTTTTTTATTCTTCTAACATGTTATTGCATTACCGGATCAATTCACTAATGTCTCAATCATTCCTAAAAGTCTCCATTATCTTCTTCAAAAGTCCTTTTACCAAGACTCTTACAATGGAGATGGTGCTTGAGTCATTATGTGAATCATACATGCTAAAACTTTCCCTTCTCTTCTTTTTATGTGTGGAAAAGTTTCTACAATTTTTGTGGGCAGGTGGCATGACATGCTTCTACAAGAAAGAGATGTATTTGCGAGTTGAGTTAGAATATTTATGCCTAACATTAACATTAAGTGATGCTTCGGGTCGTTCAAGAAGGGATCTTTAGATGCCCAACTCAACTATGAAAAACTCATTGATCCAGCCTAACCATGGACTTGTCTTATCCAAGTATAAGATGCCTTAATTGCACTTATCTTTCCTTTTCCTTCCCTAAACTTCCCGAGCATATCCAACTTCTTATGTCATTTTCAAGCATCTGGTTCTTGTAGTTTTATGTTATGAAGAAGTTAGATCTCTAAGAAAGGATATTTAGATGGATTTAGAATAAAAGCGCACTCACAAATATGAAGAATTTTATGTTCAAGAGTTGGGCAATCTGCTTGTAGGCAATATAACTCGACATGCATTGAAAGTTATGCTAAATTCCTTTCTATACGTTTACCTTATCCGAGATAAATATACAATTTGTTCGGCTTAGTTTGGATCATCTCCTACAAAAAAAAATCTTTAAATATTTTGTGGTAGTTCACGAAAATATCTTTAGAGGCCAAACACAAGTATGATGAATCCAAAAACCAACATAACAAGGGACTTTCTTATCCAAATATAAGATGCCTTAACACTTCATTTCTAGTTACATAGCTAATTCTTTCATTTTTTTTCTCCCATATATATTTACAAGCATCTTTCGATTTGGTGATTTCAAGTTGAGCACAACATATTCTTCTATTATTTCTCCACCCCACCCCACCCTACCCCAAAGAAAATAATTCTCATTAAAAACCATTTATCAACGATGACACAAGAGATAACATAGGAGATTAAGTGAAACTCTTATTTTTGGATAAAAATAGTGCTCAACGTTACGGTTTAGAATGGAATTTATGGTGTACTTTTAATTTTATATCTTTCTAGACATTGTAAACATAGGTTTTGTACTATTTGTTCTAGCACGTTGATAGGCTTTTTTTTTGCTAAAAATTTGCCTTTTCAAGAAAAGAACCATTCTTGACTTCAACTCATGATTGATCGTTGAGGTTTATGGTTTGCTAGTATGTCATGATCACGTTGTCGCATGACAATACCAAGATCATAGTATTGATCTACACCGTCTCTCTCTTTAAACCTGTGATGGTTGAGAAAATTTACATTGTTTACAAGCCACGTGCGAATAGTAGAATTACATTACAAAACAATATGAAAAGAATGAAATAAGATTTACTCACAGAAATGATAATATAGAAATCTTATCTTCAGATTCAATACACGTTACGATATGATTACAAAAAGTTCATTTCAATGGTTACTCTAAGTTGCTTATAATGAACTATTTTCTTATTTGTAAGAACTCTTGACTACATGCCATTATCAAGACAATACTTGGTTATGTAGATATTATGAAGAGAAAATATTAACATCATTCATCAAACCCTAATTTGATAAAGAACTTGAAATTGAAATTAAATCATCAGGATGTTCTGAAATCGATTACTCTTTCAGATTAAACCATTTGTTTACTTACAATTGATTTAATCGGATAGATCAAGAAGTAGAAACAAGAACCCGAATTGAATTAATGAAGTCTCCTTGAGAAAAAACTCTCTGTTTTTTCTTTGTTTGTGAAAGGAATCTCTGTATGTTTTTCACAAACTGTCGATCATACATAAACTAAATACACATATTCATTTTATACCCCTTAAGTTTATTTCATGTTTCATAATTATCCTAAACTTAACTAATAGATTTAATTTATAAAATAGTATAATAACATAAATATGCATATTTATATACAAGCCAATATTATTAAAATTCCAACAATCCTCCCCCATTTTAGTAATATTCATGATCAACATAAGCAAACTTCACCATAATCAAACTTATGCATAAATGAAATATCCTACGGATTGAATTTCATTAGTATATTACGCAATCCAAATGTTCGAATATCAAGGTGTCGCAATGATTGAACCTGTTTTATTATCTGAATACTTGAAGGTAATACACACATAAATTCATAATTCTATAGTTCTAACTTGATATATTATTTTACTAGCCTATGTCCCATCCTTCAAAGAGTATATCAAAGCCAAGTCCAAGCTTCTTGAAGCAGCTAAACTTCATACCCTTATAGGTAGTTCTCATCTTGCATCTGCAAATGCAATTTACCAAAGAGCTATTAAGAAACTATGTTTCAACCTTTTTTATCTTGCAGTCTGAACACATATCTTGGGATGTTATGTTGTGTTCCAATATATCATGAAAGCCTTCCACATTGAATTCAGCATTTAACGTTGTATTAAATGGGAATTGAGTATATTAACATGAAATGCTAAGAAATGGACTTCAGACCCATCCCTATGGCTGATTTATTCATTAGATCTCTTCCTAACCCTTTAGTTAAATGATCAGCCATGTTGTGTTGAGATTTTATAAACTCAACAGATATTATTCCATTCATGATTAATTCCCTAACCATGCTATGTCTTACACCTGAGTGTCTAGACTTTCCATTATACATTTGACTATATGACTTAGCCAGTAGCAACACTATCACACCTTATCGAAATAGGTGATATAGGTTTAGGCCATAATGGAATTTCATAGAACAAATTCTTAACCATTCAGCTTCTTTTCCGGCTGAAGCTAATGCTACAAACTCAAACTCCATTGTAGAGTTTGTAATGCAAGTTTTCTTTTTAGAAGTCCAAGAAATTACACCTCCACCTAGTAGAAATACCCATCCACTAGTAGACGAATGATCTTCTAAATTTGTTATCCACTTACATCTGAAAACCCTTGCAGAATAGGTCATGAACCTGAATAACATAAACTATAGTTCATGGTTCCTTTTAGGTACTTAAACAGTCTATTTATTACTTGCCAGTGATATGAACTTAGATTACTTGTGTACCTGCTCAATCTTCCCATTGCATATGCTATATCAGGTCTTG
The DNA here is from genome assembly GCA_025506505.1 of Flaveria sonorensis. Taxonomy (NCBI): domain Eukaryota; kingdom Viridiplantae; phylum Streptophyta; class Magnoliopsida; order Asterales; family Asteraceae; genus Flaveria; species Flaveria sonorensis. The sequence goes on from JACCIY010001468.1 coordinate 5,088, forward strand.
TACTGACCATAGCATACATCAAACATCCTTGCCTTGGCATAATCCAACTGAGTAATAGGATTTTCTTGATTTGGCATAAGCTTAATAGTAGGATCTATAGGAGTTCCAACCGGAGAGGAATTCAAGCAATTAAATTTATTTAATATCTTCTCGATGTAATGTGATTGAGTGATAGTATTCCATGCTACCTCGGTTATTCTTATTCCAAGAATTACTTCCGCCTCCCCCATATCTTTCATAGCAAATCTTGATGATAAAAACCTTAGTTCTATCAACTTGTCCTTGATCTGTACCAAAGATCAACATGTCATCAACATACAAGCAAATTATGACTCTTTCCAAAAGAATCAGATTTACTGTAAACACACTTATCAACTTGGTTTAGAATAAACCATCTGACAGTACAACCTCATCAAACTTTTGATGCCATTATTTAGGAGCTTATTTTAAGCCATAAAGAGACTTAATCATCTTACAACTTTATGTTCTTGTCCAGGCATAACAAAACCTTCAGGCTGTTTCATATATATTTCTTCATCTAATTCACTATTTAAGAAAGTAGTTTTAGCATCCATTGATGTATTATAAAATTATGTATAGCTGCTAGAGCTAACAATAATCTTATAGTAGATATTCTTGCAACTGGAGCATAAGTGTCAAAGAAGTCTATCCCTTCTTTTTGTCTAAAGCCTTGTATGACCAAATGGGCTTTATACTTATCTATACTCCCATCTACTTTTACCTTTTCTTGAAAATCTATTTACACCCCAGAGGTTTACACCCTGGAGGCAAATCAGTAAGTTTCCAAGTTTTATTTGCATGATGGAATCAATTTCATCTTGTATAGCTTCCTTCCAAAAATTTGCATCTCTTGAAGCCATAGCTTCACCAAAGGTCTTTGGATCTCCTCTACTATGAAACAGTATTGATATTGATGTTTGATTTCATCTCTTGAACCTTCTACTAAATATAATTGAAAGTCATCTCCAAATGACTTTGCTTTCTATATCTAGTACTTCTTCTAGGCTCGGGAGGAAGAACTATATTATCAGTAGAATCGCTGATCCTACTTCGTGAGAGTTGACCCACATCAATAGGTCTAGGTACTGATGTAAATCTTTCCTTATCAAAGATAGCATCTCTAGATTCAATCACAGTATTAATAGACACTGAATCATTTGGTTTTATTACATAGAACCTATATGCTTTTGAGTTCTTAGCATATCCAAAAAATATGCAATCTATGCCTTTCTCACCTAGATTCTTCCTTTTAGGATCAGTAAGGCATACAATTGCCCTACATCCCCAAACTCAAAGATAGTGCAGATTTGGAGATCTTTTCTTCCATAACTCATACAGAGTTATTTGGCTTTTCTTATTGGGAGTTCTATTTAATAAATAACATGCAGTCAGCATAGCATCTCCCTAAAACCCATCACTCAAACCAGAATAAGTAACAAAGCATTGACCATTTTCTTTAAAGTTCTATTCTTTCTTTTTGCCACACCATTTTGTTGAGGTGTGTCACACCCTCAAAATCCAAGTGCGGGGTTTTACCTCGAGGCGTGTGAACAAACAAGGATCTCAGTTATTAGTTACTCAGAACGACACTATATGAACCATTCAAACCAAACTAGAGTTTAAAACTTCAAAATATTTGCGGAAGCGTTTTTGTAAGTAAAGCAAACACAAGGGTACAAAATATAAAGTGCGCTAAACACGCGCCCAACTGTTATTCAAAACCAAGTACAGAAACTTGTTTCAATTGCCAAAATAAAATGTTTCCAACAATGCTAACCCACAAATGCTGACCAGTGAGTGCTCCTAGGCTTTCATTAACCATGACCTGATAAAAACATACTAAAAGAGTCAACACAATGGTTGGTGAGTTCAAGAGTTTGCGTAAAACATAACAGTAATAGTTATAAAACATAAAGTGCATTGAATCAGATAGCTAGTCTAAATTCACAAGTAATAATCGTAGTAATTTCACGATCGAAGCTGACAACGTTTCGTTTGATTGCCTCCCGTCATGACGTACTAGGTCGTGACACCATGTGTTAGGACAATATTGCACCCGTTTGACCTCGAGTCGCACAGGTGGGGCTTGTCAAGCCCAGTAGTACTACCTAAGATTTCCCGCTAGTTCCAATATTAACGATCAGAAAGTGTGAGGACTTTCATAGTATATTGCACTACATTACACTATACACAACTTATAATCAATAAAGCGTTTCAGAACGAGTATGCTATCTCCCCCAAAAGAGAGTGTAAATAAAGTGGGGCATGAACTCACCTGGTGTGCACACGAATGATATTAAAGCTAACTTGAGAGAGAAGAAAGACAACCTTCAGAGGTTACCTAGAACACACGAGTACATGAGTACGTGTACACAGAATCAACAACAATCCCTAAGTGCTCAATAAACATATGACCCAAGGTTTTAGAAAAACAAGACGCATTTGACCCAGTTGACCCGTCTGACCCATTGTTGACATATTAATTGAAATCCCTTTAATCAAGCATAGCAACTCATCATACATGGTCATCATACAAGTTGTTCACGTATATCACATCATCAACCACTTGTTCTACCAAGATCATCATACAACTTAGATATCATACAACTCAATTAACACATTCCACCATATTAGACACCACCAATAAACATTCTAACATGATCGAAACATCATAAACATGCCCAGTTCACCCTATCCAATGTTCCACACAAATAAAGTTTCCCTTTTGGTAAAGTAACATCCCAAAATCAATCTAACGCTCAATTCAATCATTATTCATCAACACAATACCTATTCAAACTCATAACTATCATTTAAACATGTTTAACATCATCAAATCATCATAATTCACAAATCTCATATCCAAAAGTTTCTACTTATAGCAAGGTATGAACTACATGATCAATTCATGGATTTCTTGTATAATAATCATAATCCAACGTTCATACAACATTATCAACATCATAACATCATCAATCCATCATCAATTCATCAAGTTCATGCACAAAAGTTACTATTATTAGTAAGGTATGAACTACGCATCAAAACCACGAATTTCTCGTATAATCCATGTAAACTAACATCAATACAATCTAACTAACATCATACAATCATCAAACATCACAAAATTCAACATCTAGCACCTATTCGAACTAGGGTTCGGCCAACACCCAAAAACCATGAAAAACAATAAAATCTAACCTTTAATCACGTAGAAATCAAGAATTGATGCTTGCTACACGTTAGAACGATCAAAGCCAAGCAAAAATCGAATGTTCTTGGAGTTGGAAGCTTGAAATCGCAAGAATGGGGGTGCTTGGGATGAGTTTCGGCCGAATGGGGGTTAGGGGATTAGGGTTGGGTTTTTACCATATTTAAGTGTTATAGTTTTTACAAATTAATCCCTCATTGAACACATTTTATAAAAACTTGCTCTTTTAACACTTTTTAACCATTTTTAACTACAAAGTACAAATATTATAAACGAACAATAATAATCATACATCATTTTCACTAGTAAGAAAATACACAAAATAAATATAATACGTTGGCACGTTACAAGGTGAAATTCACAGATAATATTTAAATTGCGTAAGCACAGCTTAATAATCATATTTTAGTTAAGTTATTATCAACTAATCATTGTTAATTATTATTAAGTCACCAACGTTCAACGACAACTAGTGTGTGCTCACGACACGTGTATGCAAGACCTAACGGAACTAACGGAGTTTGGTAATGGAAAATTGCCGGATTTCACATTATCCCCATGTTGAAAGAATTTTTGTCCCGAAAATTGCATTACATGGTGTGTTCCATCACTGGTCTACTGCATTGGCATAAAGTAATCGAGTGAGTTTAGGGTGGGTTGTGATATCATCCCCATGTTGAAAGAAATTTCGTCCGAAATATAATCAATACCTTCGCTGGCCGTCGTCGTTGTTTTGAACAGCTGAGGATACTTAAGATTCATCCAGTCCTCACGTTCCCACATGAATTCCGGTCCACGTCTCGAGTTCTAACAAACTTTGACAATGGGTATCTTGCTTTGCTTAAGCATCTTTACCTCACGATCCATCACCTCGACTGGTTCTTCAATGAAGCGTAATTGCTCATCTACTTGCACTTCCTCCAGTGGTACAACCATCGTCTCGTCCGATAAACACTTTTTCAAATTTGAGACATGAAATACATTATGAATTCCACTCAGTGAGTCAGGTAGGTCTAATCGATACGCCACTGGACCTATTCTTTCCAGAATCTCAAATGGTCCAACGTATCTTGGATTTAGCTTTCCTCTTTTACCAAATCGAATCACGCCTTTCCATGGTGAGACTTTCAATAACACATTGTCACCGACCTGAAACTCCAAAGGTTTCTGTCGCTTATCTGCATAGCTTTTCTGTCTGTCACGTGCTGCAGCCATATGGTTTCTTATCTGTACAATCTTCTCAGTGATCTCGTGCACTAACTCGGGACCCGTTAGCTGGCTATCACCAATTTCCACCCAGCAAACTGGTGATCTACATTTTCGTCCATACAAGGATTCAAAAGGTGCTGCCTTTATGCTGGTGTGATAACTATTGTTGTAAGAAAATTCCACCAATGGTAGGTGAACTTCCCAGCTATTTCCGAAGTCAATCACAAAAGTACGTAGCATGTCCTCTAATTTCTGTATAGTACGCTCACTTTGACCATCGGTTTGCGGATGATAAGCAGTACTCATGTCTAATCGCGTACCCAAAGTCTTCTGAAATGACTGCCAGAAGTGCGATGTAAAACGAGCATCGCGGTCAGAAATAATTGAGACTGGTACACCATGTCTCGAAACTATTTCCTTCTGATAGAGTCGGGTTAACTTGTCCATTTTGTCCATTTCCTTTATCGCCAAGAAATGAGCGGACTTCGTTAATCGATCTACGATAACCCATATCGTGTCACAACCAGTAGGAGTCCGGGTAGTTTGGTAATGAAATCCATTAAAATCTGTTCCCACTTCCACATAGGAATCTCAGGTTGTTGTAATAGCCCAGATGGTTTTTGATATTCCACTTTTACTTCGAGCAGGTCAAGCAATTTCTCACATATGTAGCTACATCCGCTTTCATGTTAGGCCACCAATAGTACACCTTCAGGTCATGATACATCTTGTTGGATCCAAGATGTATAGAGTACTTAGACTTGTGTGCCTCACTCATAACCAAGTCTCTCAGATTTCCATGCAAAGGTACCCAAAGTCTGTCCATGAAATAACAAACTCCATCCGCCTTTACTTCCAACTGTTTATCCATCCCCCGTAACGATTCAGACCCAATGTTTTCTGTTTTCAAGGCTTCTGTCTGAGCTTCTCGAATTTGTTCAGGCAAGTGAGTGCTAATCGTAAGCTGCAAAGCTCGCACTCGTCGAGGCTTAACAGTCTCCTTTCTATCAACACGTCAGTGACTACATTAGCCTTTCCCGGATGATATTTGATAGCACAATCATAGTCGTTCAATAACTCTACCCAGCGTCTTTGCCTCATGTTCAATTCCTTCTGCTCAAAGATGTGCTGTAGACTCTTGTGATTGGTGTAAATAGTGCACTTGGTACCGTACAAGTAATGTCTCTAGATTTTTAAGGCAAAAACTACCGCACCCAGTTCCAAGTCATGGGTGGTATAGTTTTTTCTTATGTACCTTTAGTTGTCTTGAGGAGTAAGCTATCACTTTATCTTGCTGCATCAAGACACAACCAAGTCCTTGAATAGAAGCATCACAATAGACTACGAAGTCATCACTTCCATCCGGTAACGCCAATATCGGTGCAGTACACAGTTTTTGTTTTAGTAATTGGAAAGCAGATTCCTGACTCTCACCCCATTTGTATGTTGTTCCCTTGTGAGTCAAGGCTGTGAGAGGTTGAGCGATCTTAGAAAATCCTTCAATGAATCGCCGATAGTATCCTGCCAGTCCAAGAAACTGTCGTATCTCGCTTGGCATTTTGGGTATCGCCTAATTCTTTATTGCTTCAATCTTTGCAGGATCGACATGTATTCCTTTCTCATTAACAATATGACCCAAGAATTGCACTTCAAGTATCCAGAAATCACACTTCGAGAACTTGGCGTACAGTTGTTCCTTTCTAAGTAATTCCAAGATTAAACGTAAGTGCTCCTCATGTTCTTCCTTGGTCCTTGAATAGATCAATATGTCATCGATAAACACAATAACAAACTGATCGAGATAGGGTTTGCACACATGATTCATGAGGTCCATGAATACGGCTGGTGCATTTGTCAAACCAAGTGGCATGACCAAGAACTCGTAATGACCGTAACATGTACGGAAGGCGGTCTTTGAGATGTCTTCCTCTCGAACTCTCAGTTGATGGTACCCGGACCTCAAGTCAATCTTAGAATAATAGCTTGATCCTTGAAGTTGATCGAACAAATCATCTATACGAGGTAGTGGGTATTTATTCTTGATTGTAACCTTGTTTAGTTCTCTATAGTCTATGCACATTCGAAATGTACCATCCTTCTTCTTGACAAACAGAACTGGTGCTCCCCAAGGCGATGAGCTCGATCGGATAAACCCTTTATCCAATAGCTCTTGTAGTTGAGTAGATAATTCTTGTAGTTCGTTTGGAGCTAACCGGTAAGGTGCTCTCGCAATCAGAGCGGCTTCTGGACCAAATCAATCTAGAACTCAACTTGACAAGGAGGTAGTAATCCAGGCAGATCCTCTGGAAACACCTCAGGAAAGTCACAAATGACAGGGATATCCTCTATCCTCTTCTCTTCTGTTTGTTTATCAGTAACGAGGGCTAATATGGCTAAGCGACCTTTCCGCAGCAACTTTTGTGCTTTCATGAATGAGATGATACCCATCACTGCACAAAAGTTACAATTATTAGTAAGGTATGAACTACGCATCAAAACCATGAATTTCTCGTATAATCCACGTAGACTAATATCAATACAATCTAACTAACATCATACAATCATCAAACATCACAAAATTCGACATCTAGCACCATTCAAACTAGGGTTTCGGCCAACACCCAAAAACCATAAAAAACAATAAAAATCTAACCTTTAATCACGTAGAAATCAAGAATTGATGCTTGCTACACGTTGGAACGATCAAAGCCAAGCAAAAATCGAATGTTCTTGGAGTTGGAAGCTTGAAATCGCAAGAATGGGGGTGCTTGGGATGAGTTTCGGCCGAAGGGGGGGGGTTTAGGGATTAGGGTTGGGTTTTTACCATATTTAAGTTTTGTAGTTTTTACAAATTAATCCCTCCTTGAACACATTTTATAAAACTTGCTCTTTTAACACTTTTTAACCATTTTTAACTACAAAGTACAAATATTATAAACTAACAATAATAATCATACATCATCTTCACTAGTCGCAAAATACACAAAATAAATAGAACACGTTGGCACGTTACAAGGTGAAATTCACAAATAATATTTAAATCGCGTAAGCACATAAGCACAGCTTAATAATCATATTTTTAGTTAAGTTATTATCAGCTAATCATTGTTAATTATTATTAAGTCCCAACGTTCAATGACAACTAGTGTGTGCTCACGACACGTGTATGCAAGACCTAACGGAACTAACGGAGTTTGGTAACGGAAAATTACCGGATGTCACAAGGTTTATATGGTGCTGTGGTCTGATGTATGATTCCAGTGGACTGAAAATACACCTGATCATAATACTCACTTCCTCGATCTGTTCTGAGGGTCTTAATCAGATCACCATGAAACAGTTCAACCTTTTGTTTATAAATTTTAAATTTATCAAGAGCCTCATCTTTTGAATATAATAAATAGACATAACAATATCTAGTTGCATCATCGATAAATGTGATTACATATGTATTATTTCCTAATGATGGCGTGCTATGAAAATCACATAAATCAGAATGAATGAGATCCAATACCCGAGAATCTCTTTTTATATCTTTAAAAGGTTTTCTTGTTATTTTTGTCAACTTGCAAGTATGACATTTATTATTGGTCATATCAAACCAGGTATTAGACTCATTTTTGCCATTTCTTGCATTCTAGAATAGTTAATATGTCCTAATCTAGCATGCCACAGGTTAGATATAGAATCTACTTTATTATTATATGAAGATGTCATGTAAATAGATTCATTATCAAATGGAACATGAATATTAAGTTTAAACATACCACTAGATAGATAACCAAATCCAACAAACACACCATGTTTTGACAACACAAACTTATCCGACTCTATTACTTTTCTAAACCCATGACTATTTAACACAGTTCCGGATATAAGATTCTTTCGAATCCCCGGTACATACAACATATTATGTAACATTAATTGTTTTCCAGAAGTAAATAAAAGTTTGACTTTTCCAATCCCTTTGATAGGCTCGGTTGATACATTCCCCATCTTTAGCACAGATCCATCTTCAATTAATTTCAGTTCCACGAACCATTTTGAATCCTTGCAAACATGGCTTGTTGCACCCGAGTCTACCCACCAAGCTGTCAAATCACCCTGTACATAGAATGATTCAGCAATTAGTGAAATGTGTTCAACTTTATTCATTTTATATTCGAACACTTTTTCGAATTATTAACGATCACCGTCAATGATTCAGCAATAGCCTTAGTGCTATCAATAATGGACTTAAGCCCAACGACCTTTGACTCAATTTGAACCGAAGGCACTTGGCCCGAAATTGCTTGGGCGCCAAACATTACTTCACCTTCATTATTTACTAACCCATTTTTTTGAAAAAAATTAGTTTCTAACACATTTATATTTTGCTATGTTTGAGTTGGATTATTAGACTCACATTCAATCAAATTCATTGAATGAAAAGATAAATTAGACAACTTACCTTGTTGAGGCGGTGGATCTTTCTACCCACTTGGAGCGACTCCACTTGAACCCTTGTTTCCACCCGGTAGCTTCACACGACAATCCTTCTTCTTGTGACCCATCTTACCACATCTCTAACATCCTTCATTAAGCTTCTTGTTTGGTTTTTGATAGCCACCTTTTGCCTTTCTTTTCTTTTCATTGAATTGATTTCCTTTCTTGAACTTATCATCTTTTTCAACCAAGTTAACCGAGTTTTGACCCGTTTCAATTTCCCTTTCAATTTCCTAGATTCTTGAATCCTAAGAGATTCTTAATTGAACCAAACTTAACTTCTCTTTTTGATGTTTCAAGGTAAGTTTAAAGTCCTTCCATAATAGGGGCAATTTGTCAATGATGCTAGAGACTGCAATTGACTCATCCATGTGCATCTTATGTGTTCAAATTGACCGAGAATATGTTGCAGCTCATTCAGTTGATCCATAATTGGCCTATTATCAGTCATCTTGTAAGAATTGAAGTTACTTACAAGAAACTTTTTACTAGATGCATCTTCTGCCATATATTTGGTTTCCAAAGAATACCACAAATCCTTGGCAGACTCGACATTTTGATATACATCAAAGAATGCATCACACATCCCATTTAAAATATGCCCACGACATATGTAGTCATTATTTTCCCACTTCAATCGCCTTCTCTGTTGATCTAGAGTTTCCTCTTCAGTTACCTCGGGCATTGGAATGGTCAAGACATTCACAACTTTCAAAGTTGTTAAGAGAAAATGCATTTTTTTCTTCCATCTTCTAAAGTCTTGCCCCTCAAAATTTTCAAGTTTTGAGAACTTGCTAGACATATCTTTAATCGATCCCCCTATAGCCATCTGAATTGAATTGAAAATTAAATTTCAAAAATCATTAAGATTTGAAATTTAACCCACTGTTAGAAATTATTCTATTTGCATAAGTTTGTTTCAAATAGTGAATATAAAAAAAATCAATCTTGAAGTCAAACTTGACTGCACTGTCGAATCACTTTATAATTCAATTGTTTGTTTTCAAAACCTTGATCATAAATAATATAAATCAACTTGGATCAATTAAGACCCCACTAACTTTCAATCCATTACAAACAAGATTAATTCATTTGTTCACAAATTTCAAGCAAAAAATAATCGACTTCCGATCGGAAGCAATAAACAGAATGGATTATCAATCTTGAATTGAAATCAAAGTTGATTACCCAAAATTGAAATTAATAATAAATATTGAATACCCAAAACAAATGGTTTAATCTTTGTAGAAATTATGAAAGGAAAATATAACATTAGATTCATCAAATCCTAATTTGATAAAGAATTTAAAATTGAAATTAAATCACCATGATGTTCTTGAAATCGATTACTCTTTCAGATTAAATCATTTGTGCACTTACAATTGATTTAATCGGATAAAATCAAAAGTAGAAACAAGAACCTGAATTGAATTGATGAAGTCTCCTTGAGAAAACTCTCTGTTTGTTTCTTTGTTTATGAAAAGGAATCTCTGTATCTTTTCACAAACTGTCGATCATACATAAACTAAATACACATATTCACTTTATACCCCTTAAGTTTATTCCATGTTTCATAATTATCATAAAACTTAACTAATAGATTTAATTCATAAAAATAGTATAACATAAATATGCATATTTATATACAAGCCAATATTACTAAAATTCCAACAGGTTAGTAGGCTAGACATAAACAAACATAGTGTGTGTGTGTTAGTGATGCAGGGTAGTTATAACGATTATATTCCAAGGGATGCATTATTCTACATATGTGTTACTATGTTTACTCTTTTAAGTTCTCTAATTATGTGTTCTATGATGATTTGTTCCTTTCCAATACATTCACTTATGAGGTAATAACGCGTGTCAATGTATTTATTTCTAAAATGAAACAGGGAATTCTTCTCTGAAGCAATTGCGAATTTGTTGTCTACCATTATAGTTACCTTTTCTGGTCTTCAACATATTATTTCATTGAGTAGTCTCTTTAACCATAATATTTGGCATGTTGCTATTTGTTGCTACCATAAATTCAAATTCACAAGATGATAGTGCTATGGTCGGTTGCTTTTGAGGGCACCAACTAATAAGATAGTTTCCTAAATAGAATACTATTCCTGTAGTTTCCTTTCCTTCTCCTAGGATAACCCATAACTATTGTCACTGCAACCAAGGATTTTCATCTACCACTCTATGGTATGTTATTCCAAAGTCTATAGTTCTTTTGACATAATGTAGTGCGTGTTTGATGGACTTTAGATGAAGCCCTTTGCTTCTTGCACGAAACGGATTAGTAATCCAACAGGATAACATAAATATGGTCTCGTATGTAAGAGATATCTTAAACAACCACTAAAGCTAATGTACTATGTAGCATCAATTGGACCTATTCGTTCGGTCTTAGTCAATTTGAGTCCTATATCTATTTGTATCTTTGTTTCATACTAGCATGCTAGCATCTTTGAAAATATTATTTGCAAGCTAGTTTGCTGGATTATATTTTCACCCCATGTTAAGGTCATATTTTCTTAAAATAATAGGCTAACAAACCTAAATCACACAATTCAAATTTCTCTTTCATTTAACATTTGAAAATTTTAGTTTTGTCCTTTGGAGACCCGCTTACTATTGTCAGACTGTCAACATAGACACCAATTAGTAAGGTTGATCTTTATTGATCTTTTTATAGACTTCTTGCTCTAGCGTACACTTCTTGCACATAACACTTTGCTTTCAAGTGGGCCTTATTTTTTAAGATTTTCAACTTGCATCTTGTTTGTCTTGAATACCTATTTCAATCCAATTGCTTTATGATGGTTTGGTTATAATTACTTTAAAGTGTAGTTATTAATTTTATTAAATTAACCATTGTGTTGTTTAAAAGCTAATTTTAAAACAAGTTTTTCAATAAGAGTTTGGGTGTGGTGTTTGACTGAGAGTTTAGAAAGGTTTGTATGTTGAGTCAAGAGAAGTGAGATTAGTTGAAGTATGTGATGGTAGCACAGTTGAAATTTACGGACGGTGACTTAGACAAAGCACACGAACGACTAAATTAAAGGTAATAGACTTTACCATCAGAAGTGTAGTACACTTTAAAATTTACGGGTGGTGACTCAAACAAAGCCCATGGGTAGCTGAATTGGTAAATGACTTTACCATCAAAAGTGTAGTTCACTTTGAATTAATCAAACATGACGAAGTCCTAAATATCTAGTATAGTATACACTATGAAGGTGGTAAAGACATGTTGTGAACTTAACGCTTACCAAGAATTTGTAAATGATTTCACCAACTTGTGTTTCCAAATTAAGAAGTATTTAACGATATAAATGTAGTTTATACTATACCAATGTAAATGGCGGTAAGGGTCATGGGTGTGTTTTGTTGTCTTATTAGAGTGATGGTTTTCTTCATGGTGTGCGATACTTTGAATTTGGTATGGTCTAATTATTTTATAAGTGAGTTTATTCTATAAAGTGTATTTTTGCTATAAAGTATAAGAAGACACAATGAGACTAAAAAAGTCATAAAAATTATATCTTACAATCTAAATCGAATTTTTAAAAAGTACTTTGGAGTTTCTGCTCCTCTCGTCTTTCTCTTTCGGAAAAAAAAATAAAAAAATTCATGTGTCTTTTATGACACAATGACGTCCATTGTGTCTTTGATAATGACACAATGACGTCATTGTGTCTTTCATAATGACACAATGACGTCATTGTGTCTTTCATAATAACACAATGACGTCACTGTGTCTTTCATAAATGACACAATAAAAAAACGTTAATTTTTTTATTTTTTTTATTTTTCGTTTATTTTTTTAGTGAGGACGGCTAGGGGAATAAAAGCTCGGAATTACTTTTTTGAAATTCGATTTGGATTATGAGATATAATTTTTTTGTGACTTTTTTTGACTCATTATGTCTTCTTACACATTATAGCAAAAATACACTTTGTATTTGAACCTCCTTCTTATTTTATATATTTGTAAATGTTTTAATTTAGTAATTTCATTATGAAGCTTTTAAAATGTAGACTTGTCAAGGCAACCTGACTATTTTAGTACATTGCTTTGAGGTGAGTGTTTATTAAACTGGAATGGCATTCCGGGTATTATGTCATCGCAAATCCTAGGGCTGGCCTACTTGTGTTTTGAGGACTCATTGAAAGCTTAGCTGATGTAGATGTACACTATAATAGTTGTAGTATTACATTATTTTTTTTATGTAATTAGTAGTTGAAGTCTATGTTGCGTATATTTTGAGAAGTTTATTCTTTTCATCGTATGCGTTGGGTTTCAGAGTGTGACATTTACTACTATCTTTTTTGTTACCGAGTAATTACTTAGTCCTGTTTCTTTTCATTGTTTATCTCTTTATTTCATTACATGTACTAAAGAGATTCGTGAGGAAGGGTGAAGAGGATGTGGAGATTTTTAACAATTAAATTGAAAAGTAAATCGCACTTTTCATCTTTTAGTTTTACAGTAAATTTCAGGTTTCATCCTTAAACTAAGGAAATTACAGTAAACATTCTTTATTATTTGTAGCAGTTTACGTCGTTTCCTCTAACGCACATTATTTTGTCCGTTAAGTCCGGGCACGTGCCTTGCACATATGGGTATTTTGGTCTTTTTATCATTATTAATTAAAATAAAATATTAATTAAATTACCCACCCATTCCCACCCTCAACTCTCTCTCTCTCTCTCTCCTCTCTCTACACAAGATACTACCACCAAAAACAAAAACACCACCACCTCTGTCCTCTGCCACCATAAAACCACCACCGAAACCGCCGCCGCCACCATAAACCACCATCACCACTGTCATTATAAGACCATCATCAAAATCATCTTTGCCTCTATAAAACCACCACCACCTCTGCCACCGTAAAAACACTACCAAAATCACATCTGCCACCATAAAACCACCATCGTTGCCAACATAAATGCCTCAATACACTAATTTAACCACCATCGTCTTCTACATCCTGACACCTACAACCACCATAGATCTACCACTCCTGGATGTGGTGGTTTTTGTAGATCTATAACTCCATCGTGGACTTCCTCTTCCGAAACCTCCATACTCTTATTCGCCATGGTGGAGTGGTGGTGGCCGATAATGGTGGAGGATGTGGTGACAAGTGATGGTGGTCGATGATGGCGGTGGAGAGTGGCGGTGGTTGATGGAGGTATTCCTTGTGTTTAGAGAGAAAGAGAGAGTAGAGAGAGAGTAAAGAGAAAGTAGAGAGAGGAAGTATGTGTGTGATTGTGTGTTGAGGGTGGGTGGGGTGGGTTGAGGTTTAATAAATTATATATTTATCTAATATTTTGTTCTAATTAATAATGATAAAAACGCCAAAGTACCCTCATGTGCAAGACATGTGACATGACTTAACGGACAAAATTAACCTCCGTTAGAGGAAATGACGTAAACTGTTACAAACTTTAATCATAAACGACGTTTATTGTAATTTATTTAAGTAATTTATGGAATTTGCATTTTCTAGGGTTGGTGTGTTACTATATGAGAAAATCATACATTACTTGCCACTGTTACATGACTAAAATCTTACTCGTATTTGTAATAATAAACATTATACAAAAACGGATAAATTCAGGACATTTAAGAATTGAAAACATAACCATGTTATATTTTTATTATTAGTTAAACCGTTAAAACATGCAAGTATTTACAAACTTATCACACATAGTGTGTATTAACTTACTACTTGACACATAGTATAACACATATATAATATTATTAATGTACAAAGTTAAAATATTAGGTTGATCATCTTCTTCATGCACATTGCCATGATGATGCTGTAATCAAACATTTGTCTTGCCAAGCTAAAGAAATAGCATTACCATCTTCTCTTTCGAAGGCGGTAAACCCTCCGTTTTCGCCGCCTAACCGTATTGGACAATAATGGCTATTTATCTTCAACAAGAGCTTTGCTTGAATGATGGACTTTGAACTTACACTCATCCCTTCAAACCCATGACTTTCCATCCTTTCTTTCCATGTCTCCATCATCTCGTATTTGGGCGAATTCGCCTCGTCGTGATCAAAGTCCATTAGCAACTTTATCTCTTTGCCGAGATGGTTCTTTTCAATGTGTAGCCTTTGTGGACTATCAAGAGGAAGAAAGTCGTCTAGTGAATCAAACATGGCTGCATAGTAATGCAAGAACTCGATGAATCTTGATAGGAATGTTCTTGGGCTGCGACCGCCTTCTTGTTCAATCAAAACTACCGTCAAAGGGTTCAACATTCGTATCGATTTTAACATATTGGATATGCGTGTGAAGCTACGCAAGGAGTTTAAATAAAAGACTAAGTTTATAACAAGTGTCTCGTTTTTCCTCTTTTGTATTGATTCCACTCCGCAATCTGATCTGAGCATTCCTAGGAACTCAAAGTTTAAGTTCCTGAAGGTTTTGGCGAAACCAACCAGTCTAGCCTCCGTCTCTTCAAGTTCATCTAGGGTTTCTCCAAACCCTGTGATTCGAAGAGACTCGCGGTTTCCATTAGTGGCCTTTTCTGAAAGTGATTGCATCAGAGAAGGCCACTGGAACCCATAACCTACATCTAGGTCAACCACATGCAATGCTCGATTATTATATTTTTCTTCCCTTTCGTACGCTTCCATGATCATTTGGTTCGCAGTAAAATGAGCAAACTGGTAATATGGAGATACTTTGTATAGTTCTATGTATGCCAAGAACTCTTCTTCACGCGTTGGCTTCTTCATTACCATCTCATGAAAGGGCGAACGACGTGTGAGAAGCCTCCCCACTAACCCGTCCGCAAAATAAGCCGCCATCCTTTGCACCGAGTCACCATTCAAAGACACATTCTCATACAATTCACTTAGATTCTCGACAGTCAAGTCGAGTTTGTTTTGTTCAAGAGAGGTAGCACACACGAGCAACAAATGGATCAAATGAAGCCCTTTTCCATCTTCGCCCACGGTCACTTCCCTTCTTTTCTTTTCACTCTTCAACATCATTTCCCGTGTCTCTAGAAGATTAAACATCTTCCTTCAAAGACACGGTTAATATCATCCGAATACTTAAAACTTTCCCTTCGCTTTCTTTTCAACTTTCTCTTGCACCCCGAATCAATGATGATTGCGAGGCCAAAGCTCAAAGACGCTCGTCTTCTGAGGCTTCCATGACACTATATGGGTATAGAACAAAGAGAATAATAGAAAGATAGACGAAAGAGCGAAAGAAACCGAAGCGAGCAAGTGAATGATGCACTACAGAAGAATGGTCGTTTATAAAGACAATGAGGGAATATAGTCTTTCATGGAAGTTACGACAATTCTTGTCAAACTTAGGAAGCTAGCATTAGTTTATGTGATGCTTCGGATAGTTCAAGAATGGATCTTTAGATGCTAAATTCATGTATGAGGAATCTAATCAAACAACCTAATATATGATTTTGTCTTATATATTATATACACTTGAATTCTAATTCTAACAGCTGTGTGTTTCGATTCTTTTTAAACCCATAAATTTCTCCGAGCATCTCCAACTCATTATGACGTTTTCATGCACGGACGAAAGTTGATTTAAGTTGGTTGATCACCGGACCTTTTTTTGTTTCCTACAACATAATTATTATTGCACATTGCAAAAAGGAGGGCTATTGTGGCAGATGGATCCGACGGTCAACAGATGTCCGTTGGTAATATGTTGGTGATTCCATTGGATTTTGCCAACGGATTTCTGAAACGGAAATGGTTGGCTCTTTGCATATCAATGTTACCAACGAGCTAGCGAAAGATGTTACCGAGTGATGTCTATTTTTATCATGAATTAAATAAAAAGTTGGTTTTGCATTTTGTAAATACTCTTTTAAATAATAAAAAAGTATTATGAATAAAATCGTATGACAATCAAGATATGTTTTTAGTAACACAATATGTCAATAATTAATACACGAGATAATCCAGCTAACATCCGACTGTTGTTAGCGTGACACTTCGTCTAGGATCGTTCTGAACGGTTCTTTGGATTCCATCCGCTCAATCTCCAACATTGTCTCCATTTCCGCTTTGCATCACCACTAGTTTTTGATGTAAGACGTTATCTACAAATATTTAACAAATGATTTGGAGTTTGTTGGAAGTACAACATCAGCGGTGAAAGGCGTAGTAGTAATCTTTGAGTCATCTCCAGTCGAAGAAGCAACCTTTTTCCAGCCTCTCGCACTCGATCTGCACCCACAATCAGCACATCAAGCATTTGGATCAATATGGACAAATTTTTCACTATGTAGCACTTGCATTTACCAAAAAAAAAATTATGAAAATTCGACAGCGTAATTCTACAAATTTAACATTTCCTTAAATGTTTTTAAACAAATTTCATAAGGACTACAAATAATCATAGCACACGAATACAAAACCTAAAAATAATACTTTTAATCATTGTAATAATAATAATAATAATAATAATAATAATACTAATAATAATAATAATAATAATAATAATAATATAATATAATAATAATAATAATAATTAAATAATAAAAAAAACTTATTAGCGATATTGTGCATGTGCTTTACATCTATTAAAATACATGTCTTATAGTTGTTATAGTTGTTGCAAGTTAGTTACAAGTTGGTTAAGAATTATTTATAGAAGCTTCTCTTACTCATATAAATATTGTACTGCTTCTTCTTAATGAGATAACAAGAAATCCATCTTAGATAATGGCTCGCCATTTTCGACCAAAAGGTCAAAAATTTATGATCCTTCTACCGCTCGTTCCATTACTTCCCGTCATGTAATTTTCCACAAGTCTGTGTTTGAAATTTCAGGATCTTCCTCTTCACCTGTTTCTTCTGATTCTAGTTTTTCTATCTGATTTTCTTATTCCTCCTCCGACGTATTCTTCCACCTCCACCTCATCCTCATCTTCTTTTCCTTCTCCTCTCTCTCCTTCTCCTTCATCTTCCCTCCACCTCCTCCTCCCCCCCCCCCCCTCTCTTCCTTCTATTCCTTATCATCCCATGGTCATCATTCTCGTGATCACACTCGTCAGCCTAGAAAGTCCCCTGATCATGTTGATTTTCATGCTACTACTTCACCCACTACTAAGCCTTCTACCTTTTCTCAGGATCAACATCATTCTGTTTAGTGGGATGCTATGCGCACTTGAATTAGTGCGCTGCATTCTAATTAAATGTTCACTTTGGTTCCCCTCCTCCCTCAGCAAACATTGTTGATAGTAAGTAGGTTTATCGGATTTAACATAAATTTGATGGTTCTATGAGTCGTTACAAAGCCTGGCTTGTTGCTAAAGGCTTTCATAAGACAGAAGGGATTGATTACACTGTGACTTTTACCCCTGTGGTTAAGCCTACCACCATTCGTCTTGCTTTGTATGTTGCTTTTTAACGTGGTTGGACTATTCGCCAAGTTGATGTCAACGGTGCCTTTCTTCATGGTGACTTGTCTGAGACTGTTTATATGACTCAGTCACCTGGCTATGTTGACTCATCTCAACCACATCATGTTTGTCTCCTGCAAAATGCCCTCTATGGTCTGAAACAGGCGCCTCGGGCTTGGTTTTCCAAGCTTTCTTTAGCTCTTCTTTCCAGTGGGTTCTCACAGTGCATCTCCGATTCCTTACTATTTGTTTATTAGCATGGCGGTGACACATGTTATGTCTTGGTTTATGTTGATGATGTTATCATCATTGGGAATTCCTATGAGTTTGTTTCTACCTTGATTGCTCGTTTGTATTCTTGGTTTTCTCTTAAAGATTTAGGCACCTTATCCTATTTCTTGGGTTTCAGGCCACCTTCACTAATGAGTGCTTACACTAGTCTCAGCAGCGCTACTTAATGAATTTGTTACAGCATTGGTTTGTCCTAGTGTCGTCCGCTAGCTACTCCGAACAAAGACCCTGTAGGAACATATCGTAGTACTGTCGGTGTCAAATTACCATATCGTAGCAAGATAAGTACCATATCATAGCTAATCTGGGCTTTGTAACGACTCATAGAACTATCAAATTTATTTTAAATCCGATAAACCCACTTACAATCAACAATGTTGGCTTAGGGAGGAGGGGAACCAAACTCAACATTTGATTAGAATGCATCAACCAGTCAATCTCAATATGCTTGGTACGCTAATGGAAGACTTGTTACAATAGACTTGGTACTGATAAAGACCCTGTAGGAACATATCAAACACTTCAGTTGCTTCTTATAGGCTGCTTTCTCTACATTCTGGTCAGATGTTGGCTGATATGATACTTTATCGTAGTATTGTTGGTGCCTTACAGTGTCTGGTTCTGATTAGATCTGAGATTGCCTATGCAGTTAGTAAGGTTTCATAGTTTTTACAGGCTCCTACTGATTGTTATTGGGTTGCTGTTAAACGCATTGTACGTTACCTTTGGGGCACTGTTTCTCATGGGTTGACTATTCACCACTCTACTTGTTATGATATTCATGCTTATTCAGATGCAGCCTAGGCTAGTTGTCCTGATGATAGGCGTTTGACTAATGGTTTTTATATGTTTCTTGGACACAATATTATTAGTTGGAGTTCCAAGAAATAGCACATGGTTTCTCGGTCTAGTACTGAGGCTGATTATCGTGCTCTTGCCCACACAGCTGCTGAGATTCGCTGGGTTATGTCTTTGTTGTGTGAACTACATGTTTCATAGTCACGTCCGCCTTCTCTTTGGTGCTATAATTGGTGCTACTTATCTTGTTGTCAACCAAGTGTTCCATCAACGTACCAAGCATATTGAGATTGACTTGCACTTTATCCGTGATATGGTTTTATCTCATACCCTTTGTGTTCGATATGTTCCTACAGGGTCTCGATTGACAGATGTGTTGACCAAAGGTTTACCATTATCATGATTTGATGTCTTTTGGTCCAAGCTTCACCTGGATGCTCCCCGTTCTACTTGAGGGGGCATATTAGCGATATTATGCATGTGTTTTACATCTATTAAAGCACATGTCGTATAGTTGTTATAGTTGTTACAAGTTAGTTACAAGTTACGAGTTAGTTCTATAAGTTTCTCTTACTCATATAAATACTGTGCTATTTCTTCTTAATGAGATAATGAGAAATTCATCCTTAGATCTCTTACTTTCTTTAAAACTAAGTTAATAAGAAAATACGCACCATTGTTTGTTTGGCCATTAGATAAACGTACTCAATTTTAGACGACAACTCCCTTTTCCGATGTATGTCCTCTCATAAAGCTTGCCCGCTAATGGGTCAGGTCCTAACTCCAGGTGTATGCCTAGAACAAACAGTTAGATCAAACGTAATGGGGCATTGTAACACCCCGATTTTTAACACCCCCGATTTTTATTAAATGGGTACAAGTTGAAGAGGGAAAAGTGTACAAAGTACAAAACTTCATTATTTTAATAATAAAAGAAGCATGGTCGCTCCTTTAAAAAGGAGATCTGTTTTTTAGCTCTTGGCCAAAGCAGAAAGAAGAAGAAGCTTGCGGGTATTTGGAGAAAGAGGAAGAAGAAGCTGCTAAGGTGAGTTCTCTTGAACACGAGTTCGGTTTCAGTTGGGTTTTAAGTCCTAAACCGAAATTCTTGGTGTTTTAGAAGTTGTTCTCGGGAATTTGAAGCTGAAATCACAGGTGGAAGTACCTGGTTTGAAGATCTGCTTCAGGTGAGTTTCTAGACCCCTCTTTTACAGATTTTAAAATGTTTGGGGCTATTATGCATACCGGGAAAATGTTTTTCAAAGATAACCGCATGTGTATGCTTGTTATTGTTCATCTATGATGTTGTGATTGTATGTTTAGAACTGTTTTAGAGGTTAGAATTGTGGTTAGTATGCTTTAAGGGCTTTAGTATGCTAGATCTGTGTTTGGGTTAGGCTAGAAATGTTTCGGGTGTGTTCTTGGCAGATTAGATGTTCAGAATGTTCCATGCGCCTAACTGAATTATGGTTAAGTGTTGATGCGCCTGAGTTCATGCGCCCAAACAGGGGACATGCGCCTGAACAGTGGCCATACGCCCAGAAAGTGTGAAAATGACTAAGTGTTGCTCATGCGCCCAAGTGACCCCATGTGCCCAAGGCCATGCACCCAAATAGTGGCCATGCGCCCAGAATAAGTGAAAATGCGACTAAGTGTTGGCCATGCGCCCAAATAGTGGCCATGCGCCCAGAGTTGCCCATGCGCCTAAGTGTTGGAGCGCCTGCATAGTTGAAAAGCACCGCTCATGCGCCTGCATAGTTGTAATGCGCCCAGATTGTTTACACTTAGAATTTTCTGCTCATGCGCCTAGAATGTTTTATATGCCTCGTTTTAGACTTAGGGCTTTCTTAGGGGCTTTAAGAGGTGATGTTGAGATAGGTCCCATTGGGATGTGATGGCTTATGCTTGATGTATGCATGATGATGTGATGAGGTTGTTGTGTGTGTGTGTTATGTGTTGTCTTTCTTCGTTTTACGGTTTTCAAAACGTATATATTATGTTATATTATACGTTATGTATGATGTATGACTTACGTAGTTTGATGTATGAATGAACGTAAAGTATTATGTAACGAAGTGAAAGATAACATTAATGAAAAGTGGAACGTAATGAATGAATGAAAGTCTTGCAAGCGATGAATGGAGGTGCACGACCATGTGATCGTCAGCTCAACTGTGTGCGGTTTAGCTAACCCGAAGGATGCACACGGGGAGTCTATCCTTGAGATAAACTCGATGGGGGTCTAATCTTTGAGATTGACCCGAAGGATGTCATGATGCTCGCCCCGATACTGTGTCGGTCTTCGAACATGAGTCGGGGGTTTGTTTACAGGCCCCGGCACGTATCGGTCTACGGACATGAGTCGGGGGTGTTGCAAACAGAGACGGGGTCCTTGTTGCGTACTCCGGTACTGTGTCGGTCTTCAGACATGAGTCAGGGGTTTGTTTACAGGCCTCGGCACAGTATCGGTCTTCGGACATGAGTCGGGGGTATTTCATGAGACATGATCCAGATTGAAGTGAAAGATAATAATGAATGTACGAAACGTACAAATTGAACGATGATGAAGATCATAAATATTATTCAATGTGTATGTATAATGTGTGATCGCATACGTTTACGAAGAATATGTTTTAAAGAAAGTAAAGTATTTTATTTATAAAACTAGAACTCACTCAGCGTCGCTGACTTTTTGTATGCATAATAGTTGGCAGGTATTTGTTGATGCTGAGGAGTTGTAGGCATGAATGCATACGCTACTGGAACGTTTTGAGGCTGGCATCTACATTTTGACATGTTATTGTATTTTGATATGTAAATGATTTATGTAATGAGATAACATGTTTTAATTATTAATGAAAGTTTTTAAATTCCGCTGCAAAAGAAATGAGTGTTTTAAATAATTTATGCGATGAAAGTCCAGCTGTAAGCGTCCCGAGAACGGGGCCTTACAAGCATTAAAGGGGCATTAAAGATGCATTCTACCACCTTAAAACACCATTACACCACCTTCATAGGTGGGAGCCATTTCCACTGTGACATCATAACTTCTCATAAATCTTATAATAGAGTAACGATCGAAGGGACATAACCACTACACGTGTTTTTGGCAAAAAAAAGTTATCCTGAGTTGGTGCTAATGTGATGTAAATTGTCCCCAAAGGAACATAAACCATTACGTATGGTCTTAATGTGTAAGACAAACTTAAAAAAACTAACCATCTTCTTCTAATGTTGCATGGTATTGATTGAAAATGCCCCATCAAACTAGTTGTAATGACTAATTTTAAAGGGCTTCTACCTAGGTTCCAATTAATACTACGTATACATACTTTCATAAACTAACTCATAAGTTATTATAAAGGTAATAAGTACTCGCTTAATCATCTCTTGACATGCTGATGATAAAGTCATCATCATCAAACACCCGTCCAGCAACCTTAGGCGCCTTTCTCTTGGCAGTATTGTGCACATCCATCATAATCTCACAATGCCGATTTTGTAAGCTCTTGCACCATTCGTTTAGGATGGGATCCTACTAGTACAACCCTTCCACTAACACATACACATAATCAGTTTTAATAACATATATAAACTTAAATATGCATATGCACTTTATTAGTGTTAAATATGTACTTACACAAAAGTGCTTGTACATGAGTGAAACATGGTGACATGAGGTGAAACATGTTATATTTGGCTAAACACAATCACATTTGGTTAAACATGTCACATTTGGTCAAAATCATGCAAACAACGTACAAAACAGTTCTTAAATTCAAGTCACAAATACAACAAATCCAAGTCTGATCAGGTTAATCAACATCACTAGCTGTATATTTACAACACGAACTTCCTTATTTCCAATTGTCATTAAGAATTGTTTTCATACACATACTACATATGTTATATGTACAATAGAACAACATTAACTCATCTAATCAAATAACGTTAAATAACCAATTTTAACTAATACGCCTAACCAATGTAAATAAGAGTGTTTCCATACGCATACTACAATAATCAAGTTATACAATTCATATTAGAACACAATAACAAAGTTCCATGCTAACATAGTCAAACCTTATGATAATAACACGTACTGCTAATGAGTGCTAAACAAAATTATATGATAATTGTATAATATGAAGAGAAACAAAATAATACAATACATATAAAACAACTTTCAACGTGAATTATACAACAAATAGTGGAATACATGAAAATCAACCATATTGTTACAAATAGACATAGAAAACCTGAAGATCATATCATTTGTTCATGTCGAAAAGAGATTAATAGTGGTGGTTCTGTTGGGTTACATTTGAGCCTATAAGAAAAGTCCAACATTCTTTATGGCCTTTATTATTTACTCTAGTGAAATAGAGGGAAAGGGAGCTGGTGTGAATAAGATCAATTTCAGCAGATAGATATAGAGAGAAGAAAATGAGAAAAATTCTAGTTACTTTTTGACCCAGCTGCATAGATCGGTTGTTTCCTGAAGATTGAACCGTTGGATTGTTATGATTTTTAGATAGCATCTTCACAACACCTGGCTAACCTTATCCAACTATGGGTTTGTGTTATGACGTTCGGAAGTCGGGTACTACAATGCATGTTTGCAGCTGCAGATTGGGTGAAATCTCTTCCTCTTTTGCCCTTGTTTTATTTGTTAGTTGATTTCAAATATATGATGTTTGTTGTAGTATACCTAGAAAAGACTTCGTATTACCTTAATTTGGTGATAGTGGATTTAAACCAGCTTTAGTAGTCCTATGGTTTTTACTTTTGAGAGGTTTTTCACGCTTAAATTTGGTGTCTTTCTTTTTGTTGTATTTATATATCCTATTTGTTTGCATCTTCATAGGTTCATCTGGGTCGGGGGAAGTTTCGACCAAACGAGAATATATTACGTTATGTGTTGTCTACCATTTGTGGTAGTTGTGTGATTTTCTTATTAGGTTCATGACATAGAGAGATCAATAGGGTTAGGAAGTTGTATTGATAGTAGTGATATTCAATGTTTGCTAATGGTCAAAGAAAAAATGTGAAGGTCGGTCGAGAGTGTTGATAGGAAAAGGAGGGAAAGGGGGTAGAACGAATTACATATGAAGGTGATGAATCTATTTTGATCTAAATATAATCGACGGATAATTCATCTGTAATGGAATTACCAACAACTTCGGCTTATCATGCATTGTTAAGTTTGTTTTGAGTTATAAAAGGTACATTAGGTATAACAAATCATTTCACTATTAAAGACATGAGTATGATGATTAGTACATTGAAGGAGCTTTACTATCTTTTAGTTCTTTTAGGTTATACTAGTGGGTTGACCCGCGCAATGCGATGGATGTCACCGAGTCTTTTTGAAGATTGTAGTGTAACTGATCTGCTATAAACATTGATTATATTATTATTGTTGTTGTTGTTGTTATTATTATTGTTATTATTGTTATTATTGTTATTTTTGTAGTTGTTGCTTTTGTTATTGTTGTTGTTATTATTATTATTATTACTATTTTTATTATCTTTATTATTATTATTATACCATGTAAATATTTAGTAGTTATATACTTTTTATTTAAATAAAATAATATTTAATTTAAATAATATTTAGTTATAAAAAATAAATAGTAAATGTAAATTAATTTTAAATTTAAATTATTATAAAGAAAATGATACTTAATTTTATAAATTAAATAATCAATATGTATTAAATAATGTATTAGTTAGGAGAAGTTTAATTAATAGAGGCAATTTAAAAATTATTAAATAAAAACATATACATTATGCTTAAAAGATTGTTTTAGGTGTCTTAAAATTTGATCAAAATTACATTTGTGTCCTCCCCAAATACTTTATATATTATTATTATTATTATTATTATTATTATTATTATTATTATTATTATCATTATTATTATTATTATTATTATTATTATTATTATTATTATTATTATTATTATTATTATTATTATTATAACTATGTAATATTTAGTAGTTATATACTTATTATATTTAAATAAGATAATACTTAATTTAAATAATATTTAGTTATAAAAATATAAATAGTAATGTAAATTAATTTTAATAAATAAGATGATACTTAATTTTATGAATTAAATAATCAATATACATTAAATAATATTAATTTGAAGAAATGTATTTAATAGGGGCAATTTAGGAATCATTCTATAAAATACATATACCTTGTGCTTAAAAAGTTGTTTTAAGTGTCTTAAAATTTAAGCAAAATTATATTTGTGTGCTTCTCAAATTAGGTCATAACAAGTTATGTTGATATAGTACATTTGTGCGCCTTAACAAACTTTATTGTGTGTTATTGAGTTGGTTTAGGTTACACAACAAATATACATTCTTTCAAATGACATGGATTATGTTATTTGTGGTTTATATTTGTGTATATTTGTACATGCCTAAACTGGTGTGGCTTTTTACGACTGAACATGAAGTGTTGATAAGCTTTCATATTAAAAAAATGATTTGTATGTCATTACATATATTTTCATAGACTAACATATTTATTTTGTTTCGTTAAACCATAGAAAAATTAGAATTAGTTACTTGATGACATATGATTTGTATGTCATTACATATATTTTCAACATTATGTCATTACTTGTAACACACGGACTTGGGAGTACCAAACTTAACATTATGCCAACTTAGTGAAAACTCATGGGAACCTATCAAAAATTAACCAATATCAATCATTTATCTAAATTTATATGAGTAAATTTACATGTAGGCATATATTATATGATTACACATGTGTAAGATTTTAGGATTTTCATGTGGACAAAACTTTTTAAGAATAATTTAAGAAAGAGAGGAAGATGAATTAATTGATTGGGGAGATAAATCATTTTAATATCTTACATTTACATGTTTTTTCATAATAAATACATATTTTGGTTGGTTTCTCGTGATTTCTAGCTGTCCTCGCGATATTTTGACCTTCCCATTTGATTTCTCCTTTATATGTATGTGTGTGATTAGATATAGATAGAATCATTTTTATCCACACAAATAACTTCAAATACAGATACTCATCTAGACCATTAAATATTTTAATCAATAGATTGAATCAATTACAGTATATTAGTAAATAAACACAATTAAAGATCAATTTGTCATGTTTAACATATTTGAAAAAAATATCATTCTAATGTTTAACATAACTGTAAAAACATAAGAATTAGATGAGAGGGATGAGAGTGGAAACAACGGGGAGAATATCTTA
The DNA here is from genome assembly GCA_025506505.1 of Flaveria sonorensis. Lineage (NCBI taxonomy): Eukaryota > Viridiplantae > Streptophyta > Magnoliopsida > Asterales > Asteraceae > Flaveria > Flaveria sonorensis. Next base: position 31,777 of record JACCIY010001468.1, read on the forward strand.
TATCTTATTTATTTACAGTTTTATTTTTAAGACTATAATTAGTAGCCAAGATTGTACTTGTAAATTCTAAAAATAAAGCGAGTTTTGGAAAAAAAAAACTTAACTCGCAATAAAGGTATTACTTATATTATATAAACAATAACAACAAAAAAAAAAGTTTAATAAAATATTAAATGATCATTTAGGGTACTTAAACGGTTGTGTACTTGTATCATACAAGTGGGTCTGCTAGCGTATGTTGTATGCTAAATGGCCGTTTAGGCATTGTAAATGGTCATTCACACATATTAGATGGTGTAGACTTCTTATTCGGTGGTGTATAAATCAAGGACCCTTTTGTTTTTTTTTATTAATGCTACTCGTAAACTTAGTATCCCATTGGCTTGATTGTTGGGAGAAGCTCCACTAAAAAAAGTGTTCTTTTTAGGAGGGTAGTTCTGAAAATGTATAAAAACAAGAGAGAATATGAGAGACAAAGTGGAGAGGAAACTGATTTTTGTTCATCACCATCATTCTTCAAGACTACACAATGCACATATATCTACAACAAAACCATTAATTCTATAAACAATGGACCGGACCTAAAACATAGAATTGTCTGTACTCATAATAGTTTATTTCATATATCTATTTTCGAATTTTTTTAAAAATGTGTTTTTTTTAACTAAACCGGTTTCTCCCTTGAACCGGGTTTACATTGACCAGAAAAAGAACTGTCTCTGAACAGAAACCGGTTGTTGAGTCCAAATCAATTTGTGCAACTCTAACCGAAAGTACACCACCTAGATTCATTCCGTGTCTCCTACAAATTTCATACCAAAATCAAACCCCAATTCACATCTCTCCCAAATTATCAGATGCAATAAAACCCCAACAATTTCCTCACAAATAACATATCAGACGAATCCAGCCTCTTTCGAACTAGGAAAGTGCGCATGTTTGTTCATGGGGTTCTTTGCCCCTCATCATAGTCCATGCAATCACACTTCATTAACGGTTTCGTGGGATAATCGTTGCTTTACATCGGCTATAATCTCAAGGCGGGTGAGTTGAGTGCATAGAAACCGAATCAAAGCAAGCTTAAACGAGTTCAAGCCTAAATATATGCTTGTTTAGTTGTTTAATAAATTAAACTGAGCCAGAACCTAAAGACTAAAAATAAGCTTGTTTAGTAGATGAGCCTCAGCTCAAGGTTCACTTATTTGGAACGAGTTAACTCGTAAGCTTAACCAAACCTATTATTTTATAAAATTTTTGCTTGACATATATTCCAACAGTATATATTATTACATATAAAATTATAATAAAAATAACTAAATAATACATATTATATATTTATTATATAGGCATGTCGGTAATGTTTAAAGCAAGCTATTCAACCATGTCTTTACTCCAAAAATTTACGAACAAACCGCCCAAAAAAAGTTTTATTCTTTAATTAACCACTCCATAAGTACTGTTCACTAATCTAATAAATTACATTATCTATTATTTGTTTAAACAACCGCTTCAAAAGTTTGAAAATTGTTCAAGGAATATTAAATACAACAAAAATTTAGATATTAGAAATATGGTTTTTTCTCAATCAAATTAATTGTTAATTTCCTTTGAATTACAATATACTACATTTTTATTTAAGAAAAAAAATTATATAATGAAATTAATTAACACGGATTCATGTTGATAGATGATATTTACTTTTAGATTAACAATGTGTTATATTTTGTCACTTGAAGTTAAAGTGGAGATGTTTTCCTTGTGGTCACAACCACAAAGCTATATTATAAAAAATCCCAAAAAAATGGTAAGAATGGTACAACCCTCGGTCATATAGGCTATTTTTGTGATTTTCTCTTAATATGTTTTACGTATACTAACAGAAAAGAACAAAACAAAGTTATAAAACAGGATATATTACACATAAAATCTAACCATTATTGTAGGGGAGGGTAGAAATAGGATGATAACGAAAAACCAAGAAATAGCAACCCCCCAACTGTTGCAACGGTGCCTTGTGAGATTTTTGATGCTAAAATGCTTCCCCCGATTACGGCTACAGATGTACAGATAGTGTGACCGGCTATAGCCCCACAGCAACCCCAAGGGCGTTTTTATGTGTCGCTAACTGGAAAATTCAAAGGTAGCTAGTTTTGTCAGTTTACAGGTGGTAATTTTGACCCTTCAGTTGTAAATGGATCGATTTTCATTGGGTTTTTTATTTCAAACTGGTCAATTAGAATAATATAGCTGAAATGGACATGCGTTAAATGGTTTGAACCTGATTATATTCGCCTAAACTCAATTTATATCCGAACATCCTATATGGGTTTTTTTTTAATCTATAAAAAGTGTTAACTGTAATGATACTGTTTCGGTAATCATTTACTTAGATATTAATTATTTACCAAAAAAACATTTTGAAAATGGGCATAAAAAACCCAACTAGATAGTAGATAGTTTGGATTTTAGAATAAGCAACTTTAAACTGATTATTCAAAATAGAGTTGATTTCAGTAAATATAAACCTGATAAGAAATCCCTACCACCCTCGAAACAACTTATTGTTGTATTAAAACATAATATGCGATGTGGAAGGGATACTATGATTATTTCAGGACAAACATGATAAAGATAGGAATTAGGATCATAAAGTTACAGAAGAAAAGATTACCGCTATTGTTGCTATCTGGCTTCTATCGCCCCACTCTGCTATAAATGTCAAAATAAATGACTGCAAGCACAGCAAAACAAGAAAAGGCCTGGTTCAATTAGCAATCATACGGGGCAAATGGAACAAATCACAATAACAGATTAAAAAATGACGTGTTCTGTTATTATTCATCACCAGTGTGATTTAAAGTTTTGAAATAAATTATAAAAAGAGTCTTCAATATAAATGTACCATTCTACACCATTTTAATGTAAAATGACAGAAATAAATCTCTAAAAATCAAATAATGTGATGAATAGAAACACCCATGTTACATTAAAATCATCAAACTATAGAAATATTAGTGTGTAGACTGGAGCAAAAATTTTACATTGGAAGCATACTCAAAAAAGATCCCCTTTCTACACCGATTTAGAGTGAACATTTTAGTAAGCACATTGGACAATTTATCACTCACTTTTGTTTCCAGTTTGCTACTATTTTTTAAGTAAATGCTAATTTTTCTTTCTTCACAAGAAAACAAAAACATTTTGGAAAGACTAATTCATGTTGCAAACAACATCAAAATAAATAAAAAGATGGAGATCATGTTATATTGAGTTTAAAACATAAACTTCATTCAACTTAAATGGACATCACAAACTTCTATTGTTAAACACTTTTTTTTGTTAGCCTTAAGAACACTAGATCAACTGGTTTTAGAATATGCTTCAACTGAACGTTTACAAATCTTGGTTTCATCAATGTCTGTGCATCTTAAATAAATGAAATAATAAGTATATAACAACAATATCAATCAACAGTTACATACCTCCAAGAATATAGGCGTACAAAATCTAGAAAAGAATCTGCGAACAGCTGTCTTTCCTTGTCCAGACTCAAGTTTTTCTTCAACCTGCACATAGTTTAATTTAGTTTAATAGATTTAAAGAGAAAGTGCATTCTAGAATTCAATTAGCACAAACAGTAAAGTTATAGTGCCATGTAACTTATTTGCACCATTTAAAATGACAACTACCTATACCAGCTAGTTATGATCTGAAGATTGCATTTTAAAAGTTGAAAACAGCAACCTCAAACTCAATGACTAGTTTGGTATTAAAAATTCTAGACTTTAGCTGAATTCGCACATAAATCACTGGACTTGATTTTTTCCAGATTAACAACCTAGACTTCTACATTTCACGAAAAGCTAGTCATGCAAAAAGACTAAGGATTTAATCATGCAAAAAAGAAATTTTAAGTTAATAATAAGGTGTAAAGACTTTATCATTTGATCATACAAAATTACAGACAAAAGACTTTAGTGAATTCTGTAAAAATTTGTATTTATTCAAACAATTGCTGTTTGTAACACACTAACATCCACTAAGGGATGATCTAGTGAATATATAATTAATTAATTAATAAACAATAAATAATAAAAACATACTTCTTCATCTCCTTCTTCTGAGATGCTTTTGAATCTGATCTCCAAGCAATATAGAGCAATCGCAGCCCAAAAAGGCATAGAGAACTGCATTATAGAATAACTATTTAACTGTCAGCCAATCTTCAAATTTTTATATTAAATTTGAATATATAATAAAGTTTATATAACACTTCACATTCAGATATTCTGTACTTTATAACAAGTATGTATGTCTAATATCAACCTTGAGCAGAATGGTCATTACGTGCCTGTAGCAGCACTGTTTGTGTGCTTCCTAGATATCAAATTTGGAACAATCCTACCAAGCCCTGTAGATAGTATCTGTATACCAAGTAATACAAAAAAAAGAACAAGTTGATCAGGCTTTCTTCATTACTGCAATTAATGTTCAGTGTGATCTTTTGAAAAAATATCAAAGCAAAAAAACAAGTTACCAAAAACAAACCAAAGAAGTGACAAACATACCGTCATCACAAACAATGCACTGAGAGCACCAGACAAAACAATTGACTTTGGATGTCGCATTGCCATAAAGAGCTGCTATAATAAATAGTCTCATCTCCAATCTACATGAAATCAATAAATGGAAATCTGAGTTGCATATTTTGATTTTTGAGAAGGGAAAAAAAATTACAAAATTAGAGCTAACTACCCATAAAATTCAACCAGAAGTCATACGTCTCACCAGAGATACAACCAAGATAAAAATCTGAGTTTTAGCTACCCTGAGACCTTTGCACGATGGTAAAAAAGTCAGGTGGCAAAATAGCGGGTGGTTAAGGGGTCAAAAAGAGTTTAGGGTCAAAACTCAAACAGTAAGTATTAGGTATGGGTTGAAACAGGCGGGTTGTGGTTGCCCAAAAACAATTTTTTTATTTTTAAATATATAGTTTGTGCCAAGTATGATTATAAAGTTATATTACATAATAATTATCAGATTTTGTTACTAAAGTGATGTTGTAGGAGGTTTTACAAAATATTTGTGAACTTTGGGCAACGTTCGGCATTTCAGCACAACACAATTTCATTGAGCCGATGTTTTAAATGTTTTTAGTTTGAGCCGTTAGAGATGAACATACCCGAATCAACCTTTATATGTAATGTGGTTGAAATCGTCACCTCTAGTAAATGGTGTGTTTTATATGCAGTTTAAAAGGAAGGAAAAAACAAATATATGATTTATTTTTAAGCTTATGGTAAAGATCAACCACATAAAAATGTATGTCTTGCCTATCTTCTGTGTTGAGCAGAAGTATAAACTTATGTCAGCATGTGGGGGCTAAAAAAGATGAGGAAAGAACATGCACCTCACTGACAAGGATCATTGAGAACTAGCAAAGAAAGCATCAAAAACTCCAGATCAGAATCCAAATTTAATACAGCTTTTGGATCAATCTTGTCAGCTATAACATTCTTCTTGAGTTTCTCCACAACAACCTGTCAAATATATTTTCATTAAGATGTAACAGGCAAAACTAATTAAATATAATGTGCAACATATCTTGGCATATGTCTAACACAAATTTAAACCAAATCCATAACCATACATGTTAGAGTTTGATTCCAATTTCTTAAAAGGGTTTATCAATTGGTATTCATCCAAAGTAATAGAAGATATGGAGTTTCCTATTAAATAGGAGTTAGGGGGTGTTTGATGTGCTATTTTTAAAGTGCTTATCTACTTGAGCATTCACATCCCACTCTTCATCTCATCTCTATAATTACATTAAATCATTACTTTTTCTCTCTCATTTTCAATTAAATAATATTTTTAATACATTTATCTTACATTTTCTCTCTCCTTACTCACCACCCACTTTCAAAAATTATTAAAAATTAATAGAGATGACCATGTTTTTATCAAATATAGAGATGAACAGTAACATGTTCTCTATCCTCCACTCATAACAACTTAAAATCATTCTCTATAATATAGAGAACACACTCACAAATATATGATGTGAATGCTCTAAGAATAGCAGGTACCACCTACCTAATTTTTTACGGCTATTCCTTATTTCCTTCTAAGATAAGCATATAACGAGTTTTTAAAAGTATCTGGGTTTGTTTGTCAGTTTATTTTATTTTGCTATCACTATGCCGATTTCTTGCTGAGGTAACCAATCCAACGATACCATTCCCATGCAACAAACTAAATCCTCCCTATTCAATACAAATATGTGATTTCCACGGATGAACAATAATCTCCACACATTTAAATTTATAAATTATAATTGACCTCACAATATTTTAATCTAAATATGGACATCAAAAGTTTTAACCTCCTCTCTTCAATTCCGAGGATGGATGTGTGCGCGCACAAGAATGAACCGATAAGAAATGAAGTTCTCATAAGTAATTAGGGTGACATGTATCTCGGATAAGATAGGTAGGGAGGTTGAAATGGTTTGGTATGTGAATAGGAGATAAATGACAGCTCTAGTAAAGACCATGGAACCATCACGATAAAGGGAGGAGGAGCTGAGGCAAGCCTAAACTAACATGGGATGACCGGACTAGGCATGATTTGCTGGACTTACACCTCTTAGAGGACACGATCGAGGATAGACTCTTAGGTGAATGTATAAACAGTCTTAGATTTGTATAACATGGTATGAGTGGATTAAGGTTATGGACTTTTAGGGGAGTGTATAAACAGTATTAGATTTGGTCATGAGACCGTAGCTTTCCTGTACTTGAGTTTGCCTTAGTCTTGCTTAGGTTGTCTTGGTTGACTTTTTTAAGGGAGTGTATATGTATAGGTCCTTTCAAGGGGATTAGTGTTGCATTTTCTTGCCTCTTTGCTCTTCTACATGTTACTACTATAGTTTTCTTACCACCTTATGCTAGCGATAGTTTACTATATCATATTTGCACTTTGTATAGTTGTTGCTTTGATTCTCTAAGTCAAAGTGTATGGTACCTGAATTAGCATACTGTATATGTCAAAACAACGTTTCCGAGGAGGGGTGCTCCCTGGGTTTTCAAGTGGGATTTTATTGGATAGGTTTACTTGTTTCTCTCCGATTCCAACTCAAACCAAGGAATTGAAATATAGAGTTATAGAGAGTATTTACTTTACATTTGGTTTACGTCAATTTTCTGTAGTGATGAGAATGCAATCTAATTTGTTAACTTGTATATTGGATGGGATTGTCAACTTGAAAGAAACAACCAATAAACTGAACTCAGATTGAAAAACAGAGATCATGACAAGTGCTAACGACCAAAAGGCTGATCATGGAGCTAAAAGGACAACAAAGTTAATGTTGCTAGGAAACAAGCCACCCCAGAGTCTTGGTTAAAGTTCTTATCATGATCTGACACTATTGTGCAACTGATCACTGGTGTCAAGAATTCTGAATGCATACCCTCTCCACATTTGTAAATTCATCTATAATTGATCCTGTTGAGTCTCCACCATCATCATCACCGAGAGTTCCAATCTAAACTAAAAAGAGTTCCACAGTATTATAAATTCATCCACTTATGACTAGATGTTGAATGAGGCAATGAGCTTGAATTCAGTGTTATACCCCAAATCCCAAATGTTTACACATGCAATATAAAACGTTTCATCCATCCCTAGTTCTCTGGTATTATAAACAATCTCAAATAACAATCATGACTCCAGATTAACGATTAATCACATGCAATACTGCAATACCGCACTATCACCACTTAACATAGAATTAAGCAGTTTAAAAAGTAGGGTTTGTTTGCTAACCTTACTACGCCGGCCTATAGATCTATAATTGATCCCGTTGAGTCTCCACCCTCATCATCACCGACAACCTCCTAAAAAAAACAAAAGCAAGAGATCAATTTGAACACATGAACATAACACACCTCGAAATACTGTTCAATTACTGATCAATACACAAAACAGAGTGTACCTGTGCAAAAACGCTAGATGCAACGAAGATCGCGAAGATCAATAGAACGACAACAGCATAATTTACATGCGACTCATGATTTCGGTTAGGAGACGAACGGGGGAGTGAGATCTACGAATATTACAACTATTGCTGCTGCATTTGTAGCAGATGAAAAGAGAATGTTGTGGGTGTGTATGTTAAACTATAAAAGGGTTTGATTGGATCGGACGATCAATCAAACGGTTGATTCAGTTGTCAGGCAACCGCGGAACGAGATTCCGGTGAACCGGTCAATTACTAGTCCAACGGATGGAACGCTAGGATCGGATTCAGGAACTCGGTGACGTTATATCATATGTATTTATACATATTATTAATGAGTAACTTGAGTGTTGCATGATTCTTCTTAAGGTATTCCATTTATTAGTGGTAGAACCAAATTTTTTTAACCGATGATCGTATAGAATTGTTTTAGCTTTGTGATTTGCCAACATTTCTTTTTTACAACAACCGGTAGACGGTATCATTCGAAGTGCCTTTGCTTAGAACTATTATAAAATTGTTTCGTTTTCGATTCAAGACCCGTCAAAACATATTTGTCGATATATACACAAATTTATGTTTTTAAGAGAAATTTAACCTTTTGTATGACAATGGTC
>JACCIY010001276.1:0-48116 GCA_025506505.1 Flaveria sonorensis
TTGGAATTGTGTTCATATCAAAGTAACCCGCAGATACAAACTTTACTGGTTAAACTGATTAGTTTGATTTGTTCTTGAGTTTGATTGTTTTGACTTTTATTTTGAGAGGAGTTAGATTTAGCATTTTTTCCTTCTCCTTCTTTGATTTCTTGATCTTGATGATCTTTGTTTGCTTGGGATTGAACATCTTCAGTAGAAGACTCTTTTTCATTTCTTTATCTTTTTGTTCTTCTGCCATTTGATAAGTCTGGATTGTTTAATCCATAAGAAAATGAATCTTCAGATGTTACCTCATCTAGTTTTGCTTTCTCTTTATTCTTTGAGTTTTGTTTGTCATCTTAACAATCATTTCTTCAACAACATGCTCTTTGGGAACAAACATTTTTTATTCTTTGGTCGTGCTTCGTAAGATTTAACTTTCACTGGATGACCATTTTTAATTTCTTTTCAGAATCTTGTTCCTTAATATTTTAACATTTGTTTTCTCTTCATCACTTTTAGAATTCTTTTTCTTGTTTTGAAAGCTTTGAAGCAGCTCTATCATTGTTTCTAGAGCTCTCATCAATCTCACTGATTCAATATTTGCAATCAAAAGATCTAGATCCATTGGAAACTTTTCTGTAGGCTTCAACAGAGTGACTGTCTATTTCCATGAAGATGGAAAGCATTGGGAAGTCTGTAAGTTTAGATCTTTGAGATCATTTTTTATACTAGCAGTTGACATCTCAGTAGTTTATAAACACCCGATATTTTGTTAAAAATAAAAGAAGAAGAAGAAAAGTATCTTGAAAGAAAGGAAAAGGAACACAAGTGGAGGGGGCCAAAGTGTAAAAAAGTACAAAATGCCATTATTTTTATATAATGGGTATGGCCACCCATTTTATGTTTCTACTTTCTGCTCTTCGACTGAAAAGAAGAAAGAAGAAGATTGAGCTTATTTCTCTCGGTTATTCAAGAAGAAGAGGCTGAAATTCGTATATTGGTGAGTGTTTTATGTGTTCTTGGTTCTGTTTTGTTGGGTTTTCATCTCCTTAAAACCAAATTTTTATGGTTCTATGTGTTTGGTTGTTTATTTTGGTGTGTTTTTAGGTGTTTGAACTCTTGTGCACACAATTTTGGAGGAGTTTTACTTGTTGCTACATAGGTGAGTTCTAGACCCCGGTTTTTTATGTGTTTTAAACTTTTTGGGGGCTGAAAATCATGTTTAAAAGTGTTTTATAACTGTTATATATGTCCCCGTATGTATTTGTGTATGTATTCTTGTGTTTTATGGTTGTATATGTGTTGTTGATGCTTAGAATGATAGATATTTGTTAAGAATAGGTTAGAGTGCGGATTGGGTTTGAAAATAAGACTGAAAAATGCATAACTGTTGGTCTAGCGCCCACAATAGTTCCCATGACCTGAAATTTAGCTCAGACAGACGCCTAAGTCCTTTCTCATGTTCCCAAGTACCTCATGCGCCTACTGACCAAATGACTAAGTGTAGTTCATGCCCCAAATAGTCTTCATGGGCCTAGAATTTCTCATGCGCCTAAGTTTCTCACACGCCTAAGTGTTGGTCGCCCGCATGTGCTCATGCGCCTACATAGTGCTCATGCGCCTAGAACACTTAGAAAATTTTCTGAAATTTTGGGAATTAGAAAGTTAAGACTTAACCCTGGGAAGTTTTGGTGGTTATTTTTATTGATATTATGCATGTTTATGGCCTGTTCTTATGTTCCATATCATGTATTATTATGTGAACTACGTGGTGTGTTTATGCTCGTATACGCAAAGTATTATTTGAAGATTAATGATATTGAAAAGTGGAACATAACGATGAATAAATTCTTGCAAGCAAAATGAATGGAGGTGCACGACCATGTTGTCGTTAGCTCAACTGTGTGCGGTTTAGCTAACCCGAAGGATCACCAAGGTCAATCTTTGAGATTGACAGGCCCTTGTGGCATGCCCTGGTACTGGTCAGGCATCACGCATAATGTTAGGGGTCTATTTATAGACTCCGAACCAGTACCCACTTCGTGCACAATGTTTATGGTATTGCACATTGGTCTGGTAGAAAGTGAAAGATAATAACGAAAGTACGAATGAATGATGAAAGAACGATGAATATATCTTGTTGTACGTATGACGTGTGAACACGTACAGAAGTAATTACTTTTTGAAAAGGAATTAATTCAAAGAAAAGATATTTTCATATATATACGCAAGGTATTTTAAGCTTTAAAACTAGAACTCACTCAGCAACGCTGACTTTTATGCATTTCAGTTTGCAGGAAATAATTATTGCTGTGGATGGCACGTGGGGATGCTACTCATCGGGGCAAGACTGGCATCCATTCATGCTTAATGATATTGTTGCTTTGTAATGCAATTAAAAGGGTCTTTTGTAACTTAAGAAAAAATGATGTATTGCTTAGCAACAGTAAACATTATGAAATGAATGGTCTTTGGTATTATTTCACAGTGTTGTTTTATGAAATATAAGTTGTTTTATATATATTATGCTATGGTTGACCAACTGTGAGGTCTCCGGGAACAAGGCCTTACAAGTTGGTATCAGAGCCAATGTTTAAGAGATTGGGTAATGTTTTCAAAACCTAAAACTTAAATTGAGAATGGGACTGAATGGAGGGATGCCAGCCCGAGTAGCTACGTGCCATCAGGTATTTCTTTTTCTTAATGTTAACCGGCATTATGTGCGTGGTGCTATTTGATTTATGTGTTCTTAGTAGATTTAAATACTGATGTAGTCAGGATAGGAAATGCTCGGGGATGAGGAGTAAAGTAAGTGGCTAATCACAACTGGCCACTGTAATTAGCGACTTACTATACTTAACATAAACTAAGCTATTACCCTGAAGAGATCGTGTTGGTGTCTGAATCTTATAGTGTTTAGAGGTTGGCTGGAGAAAGATCGTCAAAGGCTTCTAGAGAGGAGCACGGGTGGCCGTGGTGCTGGACCACGTGTCACAGGAAGAAGACTAAGACTGCCGAGACGGCCCCTGCTGATCCTGAGGTCCTTCATGATGAGGGTGGTGATGAGAGTGCTAATCTAAGGGCCCGATGAAGGAGGCAGTGGTGGAGGAGTGCATCAGGTCATGCAGACGATCCTACCGTCTGAAATGACTGAAGTCATCCGTGCTGTGCGGGAGATGAGAGAAGAGAAAGGAGGAGGAAGAAGGACTACGGCTGGGAGAAGGGGAATAAGAGTGGTCATGATGAAAAGGAGGAACGGAACGCTGGGATGGCGGCCTCCAGTGATCAGGAAGAGGTGGTAGTGCGGGAAACCATGAAGGGGTGCAGCTACGGGGCATTCCAAAGATGCAAACCCCCGACTTTCGTTGGCAACGGTAAGAGGCTTCTGCCTGCTCACCGCTGGGTGAGAGAAATGGAGGCGTTGCTGGGAGATTAGTGAGTGTAGGAGGACCAGAAGGTGAATTCGCCACCACTCATCATTTGTAGACTCGGCTTTGTGGTTGGTGGGACAACATTGTCCAAGCGAGGGCAGCAGAGCCAGGAAGATGAGATGGGGAGAGTTGAAGAAGATGGTATCGAGGAGTTCTGTCCTCACCGAGAGCTCGACAAGATAGAAAGAGAGTTCTATCCTACAGCTTGAGGTTGGAACCATGCCCACACAGCAATACACCACCAAGTTCAACGAAATGGCGAGACTGGTGCCTGATCAGGTGACGCCGTTGTCGAAAAGATAAGAGATATATTCATGGGATTGTCGTTGATATCCGCAGGCATTTGATTGCTGGCCGCCGGCCAGGTACCTTTCGATCGGTGGTAGACCTTGGCTATGGTAGGGTCGTATGACGGAGAGGAGAGGCTGTGGTGAACAGCAAACAAAGGTGGTGGTGGTAAGAACTGGAATGGAAAGCAATTTGGACATGGTGGTTTCACTCCAAACAACAAGAGGATGAGGATGGATGATCGAAGAGTGGGGTCATCAAGCTCGGGGATGAAGAAGTGTGGCAAATATAGGAAGGAGCATCTGGAGAGTGTAAGTGGGGTCGAGAGTCTGCTTTAAGTGTGGGAGGCTCGGTCACATGGCGAAGGATTGTAGGGTGATGAGGTGCTATAATTATGGGGAGGATGGTCATCTAAGCGAGATGCAAGAAGCCGAGGGCCGAGAGCCCGGGAGCGAGAAGAATGAAGAATGAGGATAGAGGGCGAGCGCTAGAGCATTCACGATGACCTAGGAGGGCCAGAGTGGACCCCATGTAGTGTCGGTATGTTTCTTGTAAACCAAACTTGTGCCTCTGTGTTATTTGATTCTGTTGCTAGTAGGAGTTTCATTTCTGCTGCTTTCTGTGCTAAGTTGCCTATTAGTAGTAGGAGTATTAACGAGCCCTTTGATGTAGAAACTACTATTGGTAAGTCTACTAGAATTTCTGAGATGATAGAAGATTGTGACATAGAACTAGAAGGCCATAGGTACTCTGCTGAACTATTTGTGATGCCCCTAGGCGGATTTGATGTAGTTCTAGGGATGGATTGGTTAGCACCTATGAGGCAAATATTATGTGTCGCAAGAAGATGATTCGATTATTGCGCCCGATGGAAGTTCGGTGACGGTCTATGGTGCTCGAGTGACAACGGTTCCTAAGGTGATCTCGATGGCGGTGGCAGAAAAGTGCATGAAACACAGATGTAGTGCCTACCTGGCTTATGTGAAGGATGTGGACGCATCAGTACCATAATTGTCTGATGTACCATTTGTGTGTGACTTTCTGATGTGTTCCCAGAAGACTTTCCGGGTGTGCCACCGACCTGAGATCGATTTCAGATTGATTTGATACCCGCTGCTCAACCCATTGCCAAGGCACCGTACCGATTAGCTCCGACTGAGATGAAGGAACTAATGGTTCAACTGTAGGAGTTGATGGACAAAGGATTCATCCGACCAAGTATCTCTCCCTGGGGTGCTCTGGTCCTGTTTGTGGAAGAACGATGACAGTATGAGGATGTGTATCGACTACCGAGAATTGATGACTTGTTCAATCAGCTCCAAGGTGCCAGTTGGTTCGGTTTTGTTGGGTTTTCATCCTTAAAACTGATTTTTATGTGTTCTATGTGTTTGGTTGTTTATTTTGGTGTGATTTTAGGTGTTTGAACTCTTGTGCATGCAAGTTTGGAGGAGTTTTACTTGTTGGCTGCATAGGTGAATTCTAGACCCTGGTTTTTATGTGTTTAAACTTCTTGGGGCTGAAAATGCATGTTTAAAAAATGTTTTACAACTGTTATATATGTACCCGTATGTATTTGTGTATGTATGTTTGTGTTTTATGGTTGTATATGTGTTGTTGATGCTTAGAATGATAGATATATGTTAAGAATAGGTTAGAATGCGACTGGGTTTGAATATAAGACTGAAAATGCATAACTGTTGGTCATGCCCCCCAATAGTTCCCATGCGCCTGAAATTTAGCTCAGACGCCAAAGTCCTTTCTCATGCGCCCAAGTACCTCATGCGCCAACTGACCAAATGACTAAGTGTAGTTCATGCGCCCAAATAGTCTTCATGCGCTTAGAATTTCTCATGCGCCTAATTTCTCATGCGCCTAAGTGTTGGTGCGCCCGTATAGTGCTCATGCGCCTACATAGTGCTCATGCGCTTAGAACACTTAGAAAATTTTCTGAAATTTTGGGAATTAGAAATTTTAAGACTTAACCCTGGGATGTTTTGGTGGTTATGTTTATTGATGTTAGGCATGTATATGGCCTATTCTTATGTTCCATATCTTGTATTATTATGTGACTTTACGTGGTGTGTTTATGCTCGTATACGTAAGTATTATCATAAATAGTGGAAGATTAATGATAATGAAAAGTGAAACATAACGAATGAATAAAATTCTTGCAAGCAAAATGATAGAGGTGCACGACCATGTTGTCGTTAGCTCAACTGTGTGCGGTTTAGATAACCCGAAGTATGCACACAGGGTTAATATTTAAGATTGACTGGACCCTTGTGGCATACCCTGGTACTGGGTCAGGCTTCGTGCACAATGTTAGGAGTATATTTATAGACTCCAACCCAGTACTCGCTTCGAGCACAATGTTTAGGGTATTGCACATTGGTCTGGTAGAAAGTGAAAGATAATAACGAAAGTACGAAAAGAACGATGAAAGAGAACGATGAATATTATCTTGTTGTACGTATGACGTGTGAACACGTACGGAACTAATGACTTTTATGAAAAGGAAGTAATTCAAAGAAAAGATATTTTCATATATATACGCAAGGTATTTTAATGCTTTAAAACTAGAACTCACTCAGCAACGCTGACTTTTATGCATTTTCAGTTGGCAGGTAATAATAGCTGAGGATGGAAAGCGGGGGAAGCTACTCGTTGGGGAAAGACTGGCATCCATTCATGCTTAATGATATTGTTGTATTGTAATGCAATTAAAAGGGTCTTTTGTAACTTGAGAAAAAATGATGTATTTCTTAGCAACAGTAAACATTAATGAAATGAAAGGTTTTTTGGTATTATTTCCGTTGTGTTGTTTTATGAAATGTAAGTTGTTTTATATATATTATGCTATGATTGACCAACTGTGAGGTCTCCGGGAACGGGGCCTTACATAGTTAGTTGCACAAATCTATTCATCGTTTGATTAATTGTTTCCCCAAAAAGATGCTTAAATAACTCCAATTGCCTCTTGAGTTTCTGCTGTTTGAGATCTTGTATCTCTTTACCACCTTCACAAATGATCATTAAAGCCTTGTACATAGTGTACCCAGTTTGATAACCATCAAGTCTAGTCAAGACTTCTAATGGTAATCCCTTGCACATCAATGAGTAAGCTTTGATGTCATTCTTAACCTTTCTTAAGTCATCACCTTACAGACCATCCTCTGGATAAGGTTCTTGAGAGTCTTTTGTATACACAACTTCTCTGTCAGGACCATCAGATGTAATTAGGATATGTGGTCCTTTCTCTATTGACTTCCACAAGTCAGTGTCAATAGAGTTCAGATGATGCTTCAATCTAAGAGACCAGTTCTTGAAATCAGCTCTGTTTTTGAGCTTTGGAACCCTGTTCTCAGAATCTTTAGACTTAACCATTTTGTATTTTTGAATTTAAGAAATGACTTGTTTTTGTGTTGTTTAAGTTTTGAAATAAAACTATGAAATGAAAATATTTTTGGATTTTAGTTTTTGAAAAAATTTCTAAGTGTTTACTGATAAGTCTGAGTGCTCAAGCGCCTAAATAGTTATCAAGCGCCCAAACAGTGGTGAAGTGTCTGAATAGTTCTGAAACTCCTAACTTTAAAGTAGAAATGCCTAAGGAATGCCTTAGATAAATTCTGAAAACGCCTAGCCGGTGATGCGCCTAAATAGTCTTCAAACGCCCACACAGTTATGAAATGCCTAGGTTAAAATGCCCAAATAGTTCTCAAGCGCCTAGAATTACTTGGTTTCAACAACGTCTCAATATGACCAAACAGTCACAATGCGTCCCAACAGTGGTAAACGCTGAACTGAAAACGCCTACACGGTGCTAAAATGCCCAAACAGTGGTAATGCATGTAGACACTTGTTCAATTTTCAGCAGTTTTTCAACCACATGCGCCTAATTCATCTTCTCCAACGAACTCAGATCTTATGAAAATCTTCAAAACTTGTTCAATTGATCTAAAAACTTCCAATTAGGTATAATTAGGTCGATTAACAATCCTCAATCATCAATTTGATCAAACAACAACTACAAATAGTTTTCTGATTGAATTGAAGTCCGAAAATGAAGAACACCGTTCGAACACAAATTTGATCAATTACACAGATCTGAACGAATTACAAACCAAATTGTGATTCAAATCATGTTTCTATGGATGAAACATAACTGAAAACAATAATTATTTGATCAAATTGCAATCAATCATAGATTTCAAGTGATTCAAAGAGCTCAATAATGTCGATATGCTCTGATCACTGAACCGAAGGCTCTGATACCAATTGATCGGTTCAAAAGGATCGAATCTGTGATGATATCATAACACAATGATCAATTCAAACACAAAGTAATCAAACACATGCAATTACACCAAAAAATTCATAGATTTCATTGATAGCAAATGCACAGGATACAATGTGTAGGGTTACAGTTCATTCTATTCTAACTGTTTCTTACTAACAGACTCACTGACTGACTCTCTGACTGAATCAATTTTTTTAATCAATGTTTTTTAATCAATTCCCTACAAAATACATAAAATATCTATTTATACTATCAAGAAACAAAGGAACATATGTTTACAAAATAAGTCCCTATACTATGACAAAAAACATATAAAGACAAAAAGTTAATCTTCCAAGAGCTTCAACATAATCCTTACAAATATGTCAAAGAAAAGGTGAAAATAACCTTATAAAAGAGCAATTTATAGAAGGATTCAATTTGATCCTCGTTCATGTTCTTGTTGCATAAGTCTTATGGTAGTGCTTAGTCTATTCAATTCGGGTTTTTCTAAGCACTTTAGCCTATTTCTCTTTTATTTCCCACCTTTAACCCCAACCACATTACAGCCCTGATTAAGACCCATTTGATTTGTGCATCGTTCAAATGTTAATTGGTGCATGTTGGATTCCCTTACAAGCTTATGATTAAAGTTGGGTCAAGTTTTGGTGTTGAGAGTCTCAAAGATATAAAACTAGTACATTCTTACTGGTCCACTAAATGAAGCCGAGAGGAGTGATTAATTATGAGAATTATGGGATAACTTGGGTTTTTAGAGTCTTGATGTAAGTTAAGCTCGATTAAAATCTTCTTTCTCATGAATTTGTTTCAACTTTGCTTGTTTAAGTTGTAAACCTATTGATTGTGCTTGGAAATCAGTTGTGTCTCGGAAAAAACAAATTGCATTGACTTGGTACGATTGTATGCATGTTTAATCTTATTGAGTGTGGATTTGGGGAGAATAAGTTATTGCTTAGGGATAAGCAGTGGTTTAAGTTTGGGAGTGTTTGATGTGTTGCAAAACACGTACGTTTTTATAGTTACAAATATCCACATTTAAATGAGTTTTGAAGAATTACATGCTAAATAAGATAGTTTTCGTATATATTTGTATTGCATGATAATTTAGTTGGACATATGGTGAACAAGAGAGATTAAATAAAGAATTGAGTCCCAAGCAGGAAGTTCGAGAAAAAGACGATCGCTGAAGGAAATAGATTTGATGCACCCCGCATAGCCCAAAGGATGCTTGTCGCATCTGGATACTTGTGCAAAAAGTTTGTCCTGCCACGTGATTTAATGAAATTACATTGCCCGATTGCGATGCGCCTCGCATCCCTCTGATTATGTGGGCTGCATTGTAACCCTACGGGCAGAAACCCTACTTTTGCATAATTAAACATATCATTCGAGTTTTTATGAAAGACACAACTTTTAACCCTCTAGAGAACTTATGGAGCGTAGGAGTCAGCTTTTGAAGAGCTTTTCGGTTTGTCTAACCATTCAGTTGTTGTTTTTGACTCGTTTTTCATTAGTTGCAAACTTGATGCACATGATGTTTAGTATTCTTTCGGGGTTTGAGTTGTTTGTCATGTTCATGAGTAGCTAAATCATTAGACTATCTAGTCATATGATGAATATTGGTTAATTTTACATGTTTTTCGAGTATTGGATTTTTTTGATTGTTAATACTCACTGTTAGAGCTCTTAAAATATTAACATTTTGTCTTTTGCGTTTTGTCGTAGTATAGGGACTTATTTTGTAAATATATGTTCCTAGTATTTCTTTGATAGTATATATAGGATAGTTTATTTATTGTGTAGAGGAGGGAGAACGAACATCAAAGACATCTAAGACATCTTGTAGACATCTTGAAGACACCTTAGAGAGAAAACAGTTAGAACAGAACGAACTGTAACCCTTACACATTGTATCCTGTGCATTTGCTATCAATGAAATCTATGAATTTTTTTGATGTAATTGCATGTGGTTTGATTACTTTGTGTTTAAATTGATCATTGCATTACAATATCATCATAAATTCGATCCTTTTGAACCGATCAAATGGTATCAGAGCCATCAGTTCAGTGATCAGAGCATATCGACATTGTTGAGCTCTTTGAATCACTTGAAATCTGTGTTGATTGCAATTGTGATCAATTAATTGTTGTTTTCAGTTGTGTTTCATCCACAGAAACATGATTTGAATCACAATTTGGTGTGTAATTCATTCAGATCTGAGTAATTGATCAAATTTGTGTTCGAACTATGTTCTTCATTTTCGGACTGTAATTTGATCAGAAAACAGATTTGTTGTTGTTGTTTGATCAAAAAGTTAATTGAAGATTGTTAATCGATCTATATACTACCTAATTGGAAGATTTTAGATCAATTTAACAAGTTTTGAAGAATTTCATAAGATCTGAGTTTGTTGAAGAGGATGAATTAGGCGCTTGAGTCGTGAAAAACTACTGAAATTGACCAAGTGTTCAGACACCTTACAACTATTAGGCGTTTTTGAATTGTTAAGGCGTTTTCAGTTTAGGCGTTTTACAACTATTGAGACGTTTTGTGACTGTGATCGTATTGAGACTTTGTTGAAACAAAGAAATTCTAGGCACACGTGAACTGTTTGGGCGTTTTTAACCCAGGCTTTTGACATCTGTTTGGGCGTTTGATAACTATTCAGGTGCTTCATCACTGTGTGGGCGTTTGAAAACTGTTTGGACGCTTCATCAGTAGGACGTTTCAGAATTTAACTAAGGCATTCCCTTAGGTGTTTCTAGTTCAAAGTTCAGGCGTTTCAGAAGTTTCAGGCACTTGGATATTCAGACTTATCAGCAAACACTTAGAAATTTTTTCAAAAACTAAAATCCAAAAATATTTTCATTTCATAGTTTCTTTTTAAAATTTTAAAAAACAAAAACAAGTCATTTTTCATTAATTGAAAATACAAAATTGTTAAGTCTGAAGATTCTGAGAACAGGGTTCCCAAGCTCAAAAACAAAGCTGATTTCAAGAACTGGTCTCTTAGGTTGAAGCATCATCTGAACTCTATTGACACTGACTTGTGGAAGTCAATAGAGAAAGTACCACATATCCCAATTACATCTGATGGTCCTGACAAAGGATTTGTGTATACAAAAGACTCTCCAGAACCGTATCCAGAGGATGGTCTGCAGGGTGATGACTTAAGAAAGGTTAAGAATGACATCAAAGCTTACTCATTGATGTGCAAGGGGTTACCATTGGAAGTGTTGACTAGACTTGAAGATTATCAAACTGGTTACACCATGTACAAAGCTTTGAAGATCATCTGTGAAGGTGGTAAAGAGATACAAGATCTCAAAAAGCAGAAACTCAAGAGGCAATTGGAGTTATTTGAGCATCTTTCTAGTGAAACAATCAATCAGATGATGAACAGATTTATGCAATTAACTACTGAGATGTCAACTGCTGGTATCAAAAATGATCTCAAATATCTAAATTACAGACTTCTAAATGCTCTTCCATCTTCATGGAAACAGACAGTCACTCTGTTGAAGCGCACAGAGAAATTTCCAATGGATCTGGATCTTTTGATTGCCAAAATAGAATCAGTTGAAATTGATGAAAGCTCCAGAAACAATGATAGAGCTGCATCAATGTCTCAGTACAAGTATGTTGCATCTCCAGCTAACACAGTAGAGAATGCTTTTCTGGCAAAAGATGATAACTCACCAGAAGACGAGGGTGATTTGTTCGTTGGAGCTGGTTTCTTTACAGATTCTTCTTACACAAGTGCTCCAGTTTATACAACTCAACCTCAAACTCAGTCTCCTCCTAAAACTCAAACTCCTAAACCTCAAACTGAGACTTCATCATCTAACTCGTTAAAACTAGCAAAGTTAAAGATGTTATTAATATCCTTTTACAGGATGATGAGTCAAAATTAGCTTTTACTGCTTTTATGGCAAGTTTTCAAGCTTATTTAGGTAGTCATCTAACTCAATTAGATCTTGTTTTGCAGGATTTGTTCGAGATGGATCCTGATGATGTGGAAGAGATGGACTTGAATTGGCAGATGGTAATGATTGCTTACAGAACTCAGAAACACTCATATGTTAATAAGAATTACAAGTCCAAGTGCAAACAAACTATTGGCTTTGATAAATCAAAATCAAGGTGTTTCAACTGCAACAGTTATGGTCATTTCTCAAGGGAATGTAAAGCTCCCAAAAACCAAGGAGGAAATGGTCAAGCAGGTTCTAGCAGTCAAAGATACCAATAGCAGTCTCATAAGACCTTTCAAAAGCCTTATCAAAGTCTTCCCATGCCAGAACTTAAAGATGAATCAAAATCATCTGAAGAGCCAAAGAAAGCTCTTGTTGTTAGCATCAAAGATGGCTATGACTGGAGTGCTTATGCTGAACAATTCACAGCTGATCTAACATCTATTTAGCTCTTGTTGCAGAAGCTCAAAATGAAGCTGGTCTGAAGAAAATGATCCAAAGGCCGATAGTGATTCAGAAAATGATGATAAAGATTATGATTGGAGTGACAAATTTGACCCAAAAGAGGATTCAAAGAAATGCACTCATGGCGTAGTCTGAACAACCAAAGGTTGAGCATCCATCATCTGACTCTGAGACTTCATCTTCATATTATCCTGAAATTCCTGTTGAAGTCAGAGAGAAATATGCACAAAAGCATGTTTTGATCAAGTTGAGTATTACACAACATATTCATTTAAGATCTGTGACAAACTTAAATAAGAGGAAGTAATGCACAACAAACTGAAAAATGATCACAAAGTCTCTGATGAAAAGATCCTATCTCTACAAATCTCATGGAACAAAACTCTAAAAGAACTTGAACTTGTTAAAAAACAACTTGAGGAGATGACTAAAAATTTAAAAGAGGAAAAAATAGCTCATGCTGCAACTCAGGTGGATCTAGCTAAAGTTAAAAGTTCTAAAACTATTGTAAAATAGCTGGTAAGTGAGAGGAAAGACAAAAACAAAACAGGTCTAGGTTTTACACATGAACCAATGCCTGAATCTATTACAAATACTCTGCCAGAAAACTTTAACACACATGATCACTCACCTGAAAACAAAGCTAAGCTAAAAATCCTTTCAAAACAAGAAAAAGAATTCTAAAAGTGATGAAGAGAAAACAAATGTTGAGATATTTAAGGAACAAGATTCTAAAAGATTAAAAATGGTCATCCAGTGAAAGTTAAATCTTACGACCACGACCAAAGAATAAGAAAATGTTTGTTCCCAAAGAGCATGTTTTTGAAGAAATCATTGTTAAAAATGACAAACAAAACTCAAAGAATAAAGAGAAAGCAAAACTAGATGAAGTAACATCTGAAGATTCATTTTCTTACGGATTAAACAATCCAGACTTTATCAAATGGCAGAAAGAACAAAAGATAGAAGATGCAAAAGTGTCTTCTACTAAAGATGTTCAATCCCAAAGCAAACAAAGATCATCAAGATCAAGAAATCAAAGAAGGAGAAGGAAAAATGCTAAATCTAACTCCTCTTAGAACAAAAATCAAAACAATCAAAATCAAAGAACAAATCAAGTTAATCATTTTAAACCAGTGAATTTGTGTCTGTAGGTACTTTTGATATGAACACAATTCCAGAAATCAAATCAAATTCAAAGAACAAATCTAACTCTGATCTGAAAACAGGTTCAGGTCCAAAGCTCTTCCGTTTTTAACAAAATATTTGTATCTAAAGAATCTAGGAATGGTGTTAATGAACAAAAGTCAAACCCAAATATCAAAGAACAAATTCTCAAATCAACAAATAACAGATTACTTTGTAACTCCTAAATCAAAACAAGATCAAATGTGGCTTCCACATCTAAAGTTAATCAACAGTTGTTTAAATTTCAACAAAGGTACGGTGAAATATATGATATGTATAATCATAAGACTAATGAATGTTTCTTTAACAGGTACTGTCACTTTTGTATAAAAACCATTCAATAGCTGATTGTTATTTCAACAAGTATTGTACCATTTGTGATGAAAGAAATCACAACACTAAGAATTGCTACTTCAGAAGGAACTCGCCAAGGAATGGATATGTCAATCCACAATTTTAAAGAAATCAAACTGTTGGTTTTAAAAGATAACAAAACAACCTTCCTTAGGCTTGAGATCCTTTCAAAGAATTAATTCTGAATATGATTATTCTTATGCTGTAAAAACAAAGAATAATAATCAAGGAAAATTCATTTCACGATCTATGAGAATGAATAATGCAAAATTTGGTAATCAACTTTTTCAAAAAAGGTTTTACATGGTTTTAATAACCTTGATGATGATCTTGAAAAACGCTATCATGCTTTGTGGATTAAACAAATCAAGATAATCAAAAATTTGTTAAAAACGGAATTGGTAAATTTTAAACAGCAAAAGAAGCCTGATTTGAATATGTCCACCCTCGCTAAAGCGGAAAAACGAGAATGCGACGGACGGGATCGTCATAACACATTGGGGTTTTAAAGAAAATCTAAGGTATTCTCCATCTGGGGTCATGACGTCACCCGACACATAGGAACACATGTCAAGTATAGTCAATACCATAACGTCATACCATAAATGCATAAACAAACCAAAGTCCCTTCGGGAACAAATCACACAATCGCTAAACAATACCAAATACAAACCAACAAAAATTGCAATCCATAAGGCCAAACAATTCAAACATGTCCCCAAAGTCTCATGAATGTCTAATGCTCCCAGAGGAGCGGTCTCGTCTTAGTCCACAGCCAATCACCTAGGCTTCATTACCTGAAAAGACATGCTCTAAAAGTCAACATACATTGGTGAGTTCACATGTTTAAAAGTACAAATAGTTTGCTGTGTACAACATGTATAGAAAATTGTATGTGAACAGAGTACATAGCAGTCAAGATATCAACACAAGTCTCAATTCAGTCCAAGTCCCAGATAAGTCCAAGTCCATATAACCCGGATTATATTCACCCAAGGGAAGCCCAGGCCAAGTCATCTCGACTAGTATACTGACAACAAGGGTGGGGGTGTCAACCCGTTAGTACTAACAATACCTCTCCATGACGTCCAAGCCAACAAGTCCAAATACAAGCACAAGCATAAGTTCAAGTACACACTCATGAATGAATATCAAGACTCAAGCCATGACCCCAAACCACATACAATGTCCCAAAATAATTTTTAAACACGGCATAGTTCAAACCCATGAGCATGCTTTTCCCCCAAGTAAAATACATTAAAAAGGAGCGTGAAACTCACTTTGAAAAGTTATAGTTCAAATCCCACAATACGCAGAGCAAGCTCTATAAACATAATACACAAAAGGATTAACATAACAAAAAGGCCAAAATGGGTGTAATCCTTTAGTCCAGCCTTAACGCTAATCAAGGTTTTCCATTGTCAACGCTAATCAAGGTTCCATTGTCATACTTATTAATTTAATTCTTTTGTAAAGATATTTAATAAATTGATACACAAAACTTGTCTTAATTTAGATTATTTAGTTCCAAACCTTACATTTAAGTTTTAACAAAATAATTCAGCATACATATCTGATGCGCATCAGTCTTGTATAGACTGTTAGGAGATTGAAACGATAACGAATCGTTGCGTAAAAGGTATCATTTGAAAGAGGAGAATTTTAGTTAGACACCAGAAAAAGAATCACATCCATTCGACAAATTATGAGAAAGTTATGACTCGAGGAATACCGACTAATCTGCTGCCCAGATTCGTCAGTTTTGACCTTCAGTTTGTTTGATACGTTTGGAGGACCAAACGATGTCGAAACGACGCGAGACAACTTGGATAGTTAGAGGACTCATAGGGATTAAAATTTAGACCCAGAGTTAGCCCCAATTGGGCGTGTTTTGACCAAGTTACGACCTGTACAAGATAACCCATTTTCCTGACAGCAAGCTGTCCAGTTCATTAGCTTTGTTCATTTACGTCCCAAGTTCCATTATGTGCCCGTTAACAACCCGAATACAATAAGAACTTTCATTCCGGTTCTAGTTGTCCAAAACTTCAATTAATACTTTGTTTACTAAATTTTCAGTCCCAAACAGTTTGTTAGTTTCTAGTCTCCCGGTTTGCCACGGTAAGTGGTAAATTCGTTGTTTCAATTCGTTCGACACGTCAATTCCTTCAAGGAACATTTCAATTATTTCAAAACGTTGTATAGGTCCAAAATGTCAATTAAGAGCAGGTCATCCAAGATTACAACCCAATATTATAGGTTTTACCATACAAGTCCGAGAATTAAGGTTTTTACCAAATGGCGATTCCGACAATCGAAACACCTAGATATTCACGATCTAGCACCCAAAACCAAGAATGAGAGAATATTAGATGAAGATTTTGCATTTAGATGATGAACATCATCGATTTTGAGTAGAACAACAATTAAAATCATCAAAAACGATTTTGCTTACCGTAGATTCGAAGATGAATGATTCAAGCCTAGTTTAAGATCTTGGATGCCTTGATTACCAAAAACTCGATGAATGGATCTAGTACTTCAGAATTTTCGATGGTTAGAAGAAGAAGAAGAGAGGATTTTGGTGTTGTGGTGGCTAGGGTTTCAAGAAAAAATCTTGACTTGCAAAAGTGAGGCCAAAACAAAGGGGAATACCCCCCCCCCCCTTATTCATTTGCAGCCGAAAGAGGGAAAGGACAAGGGCTTCGGGCCCTTGGCCCGTCTCGTGTAATCCGTCTCGTCCCGACCCGCGCGTTGACCAATTTCATGTTTTCAAATTCTGCGCGCAATAACGGTTCCAAACGGGCTATCACATGCCCTGGAGTTGGGATAATTATATTTTTGAACCAATTTAAGTTATTTACCAGGCTTTAGGCAAAGCCCATGGATATAGAGTTAGTTGGGTTTCGGTGTGATTTCGGTTTACTTTTAGGAAAAACCTTGATTGGGCTCAATGCGTAGGACCTAATAAAATGACAAGCCAGTGGGCTTCATAATGATAAAACTACAGGCCCTCTTAAGAACGTAGGCCCATTAAGCCAAAATTTGGACCCCAACAAGAAAAGAACCATAAATCAAGACCAAGCCCAAATGTGACAAAAGTCAAAGTCAAAAGTCAAAATCCAAATCAAAGCCAAAGTCAACGTACTATTTGGTGACGGATGTCACAGTATCCCCCAGTTGAGAGAATTTCGTCCGGAAATTCAACTAGAGTTAATAACTGCATGCCATCCGCAAATAGGTAGGGGTACTTAGTCCTCATTCCGTCTTCTCGTTCCCAGGTAAACTCAGGGCCTCTTCTTCTCCATCTTACCTTCACATCAGAATCCTGCTTTTCAACGTTTTATTTCCCGGTCCATGATCTCCAACGGTTCCTCAATGAATCGAAGTTTTTCATCCACTTGAATTTCCTCTAGTAGCACATGCAACGTTTCATCAGCAAGACACTTCTTGAGGTTTGAAGCATGAAATATGTTATGTATGCCCTTTAACACCTATGGTAATTCCAGTCGGTATGCAACAGGACCAGTTCGTTCAACAATCTTGAACAGACCAATGTACCTTGGTGCTAACTTGCTTCTTTTGCCAAAACGAACAATGCCTTTCCAAGGCGACACTTGCAATAGAACGTTATCCCCTAACAGTGAACTCTAATGGCTTCCTTCGATTGTCAGCATAGCTTTTCTGACGATCTTGGGCCGCCTTCAACCTATCCCTGATCTGAAACACCTTGTCGTAGTCTCTTGTATGATTCGGGTCCAGTCATCTGACTTTCCCCAACCTCTGCCCAGCACACAGTGACCTACACTTACGCCCATATAATGCCTCAAATGGTGCACATCCAATACTCGTATGGTAACTATTATTGTACGAAAACTCCACAATTGAAGGTGAGTGTCCCAGTTACCACCAAAGTCAATCGTGCAAGCCCTCAGCATGTCCTCCAAGGTCTGAATAGTATGCTCACTCTGACCATCGGTCTGAGGGTGATAGGCAGAACTCAGTCAAGACATGTCCCCAATGACTTCTGCAAGGATTGCCAAAATCGGGAGGTGAATCATGGTCCCGATCGGAGATGATTGACAGGTCCCCATGTCTAGACACAACTTCACTGATATAGATCCCTGCAACTTTTCCATTTTGTAGTCTCCGCGTAAAGCCAGGAAATGCGCATATTTGGTCATCCGATCCACAATAACCCAAATCGTATCATGCACATACTAGTCCTTGGTAGTTTCGTTATAAAGTCCATGGTGATATTTTCCACTTCCATTCGGGGATTTCAGGTTACTGCAGTAAACCTGATGGTCTCTGATGTTCTGCCTGACCTTCGCACATATTAAACACTTACTAACATAGACCGCCATATCTCTTTTCATTCCAGGCCACCCATAAATCTCTAAGATCGTGTACATTTTATCCGCACCAAGGTGTACCGAATACTTCGACTTGTGTGCCTCGTCCAATACGATCTCCCGTACATTCCCTGTAATAGGTTCCAAATCCTACCCACAATGTATAACCCTCCATCTTTTTGTTCGACTGTCTGTCCAGTCCTCTCAACACTTCACTCTGTACGTTTGTTTCCTTTATTGCTTCAACTTGTGTAGCAATAAATGAGTCTTAATATCCGAATGAATGGTCATCCGTAAGGCTCGGATGCATATAGTTTTGACTCTTCCTTTCGACTCAAGGCATCCGCTACTACGTTACTTTACCCGGGTGGTACCGGATTTCACAGTCGTAATCACTAAGCAATTCCATCCATCGACGTTGTCTCATGTTCAATCCTTTTGGTCAAAAATGTGCTGAAGGCTCTTGTAGTTGGTATAAATGACACACTTTGTACCATATAGATAGTGCCTCCAGATCTTAAGAGCAAAGACCACCGCGCCTAACTCAGGTCATGGGTGGTGTAATTCTCTCATGATTCTTAAGTTCCCACGACACGTATGCAATCACTTTATCTTTTTGCATGAGCACACAACCTAAACCTTGATGCGGACGCGTCACAATACACAACGAATCCATCTGAACCCTTAGGGAGTGCCAATATCGATGCATTACACAACTTATCTCTCAATGTATTAAATGCGTCCTCTTGTTTAGCACCCATTCGAACTTTTTATCCTTCTGCATCACTTGTGTGAGTGGTTGCGCAACCCTTGAGAAATTTGCGATAAATCACCAATAATAGCCTGCTAGTCCAAGGAATTGTCTTATCTCTGAAGGCGTCTTAGCTTCCTCCCAGTTTTTAACTGCCTCAATCTTTACATGATCCACATAATTCCTTTCTCATTCACTACATGTCCAAGGAATTTCACCTCACACAGCCAAAACTCACACTTGGAGAATTTGGCATAGAGCTTCTCCCTTCCCAATAACTCCAGGATGTTTTCAAGTGCCCTCATGATCCTCTTTCGTCCTCGAATAAATCAAGATGTCTTCAATGAATACTATGACAAATTTATCCAGGTTGGGTTTACACACCCTATTAATTAGGTCCATAAATACTGCGGGTGCGTTCGTTAGCCCAAAAGGCGTAACCAAGAATCATAATGCCTATAACGCGTCCTAAAAGCCATCTTTGGTATATCGTCCTCGTGCACCCTCAACTGATGATATCCTGAACGAAGATCAATCTTCGAAAAGTAGGTCACCCCTTGAAGTTGATCGAATAGATCATCTATCTTGGCAAGGGGTAACGAATAAATCAATTCGGAAGTCCACTGTCTTGGAGGGGCAATCCTATCAAATCCTTCGGAACATCTCTAGAAAAGTCCCGCACGAAAGGTATGTCTTCAATCTTATTTCCGCCACTTCATGTCTATATGAATTATTTATTCACTTCAAGCTTCTCCATGTACTTCAAGCGTCCTGGCACTTGGTAAGGGTATGCACACAACTTTTCATTGCACACGATTTCAGCTCTATTCTTAGTTAGCCAATCCATGCCCACCACTACGTTGAAAATCCCAAGCCAAAAGGTATAAGAGCTATCTAAAAACATGGTCATCTAATATTAAGGTATAGCATAAGTCCCGAATTACATGTCTAGTCTCTACTAGGCTACGTCAGCCAATTCAACTACATAGCTGTTTCCACACAACTGGGGGTCAACAAATACTTAAAACTCTTCGTTAAGCATTCCAATTGCTGAAATTGAAAAACAAAGGTCATGACATCATAGTCGGTTGGTGCAGATTGCATTTGACTCCAAAAAATTGATCTTTATTTTGCATCTTGTCCATGAGGCGATACTCCTCAGTCACTAATGCTTTAAGCCCATCCTTAGTCATGGCCATCATAACTTTTTTTTATTTACTTCGTACTTGAACTTGGATATTCCACCATGTTAGTGCTTTGCCCACTAGTGGCCAAATAACACCCTTTGCCTTTGATTACTTGCACCAATCTTGATGTCCATATTCGTTTCCATTTTCTCAATGCAAAGGGTCATGGCTATTGTTCCAACTTCCCATCATACTCTTTTGGCTTGCACGTCATGAACTCATGCACGTACAACCAATCCTGACTTTGGTGCCATTTTCTTCCATGTTATCAGTCTCACCATGTCCAACTCTAATCCTCTAGGATCATCCACAGCCAAGTTCAGGCACATCCTTAGCATACCAAAGATGTTTATGTATAGGGTTCCCCGCAAGCGTTCCCACACACCAATGATTACCAAGGATGACGTCTAAACTGGTTATATGATTACTCTATCAAGTATAATGCTAGAATATCTCAACAACCAATTCTCTAAGTATTAAGATCAGTTTGAACAAAGCAGCATAGTGCAAGGAGTCTCACCTCTCTACCTCAACTCTTCAAAGACCAAGTACATTTTTAACATGTAATCAATTTCACGATCATAGAAACAAAGCGAGAGAAACTTTCATATATATGGGCTAAAATGTCCTAGTATGATTCTCATGAATGCTTAGATCCATTGTACTTGTGCAAGGATAAAGGATTGGTGTTTCATACCATTGATTATCATAGTAACAGGGATTCCACTATCCTATGTATAAGATGGAAGATTCGTACTAACTATGATGTTATTCATGAAAAGGGTTTGCCAGATTTCGCATGCACTGCAAATTGCGATTACATGTGCACCCGTAATGGTAATTTGCATTGCATGGTCACCCCTAGCTCTCCTACCTGAGTTAACATGTCTTGTTATGTACAGAGTGTTATCTAAGATTGGAGAATCAAGGATATGGTTACTAACCGAAGTAAGTAACCAAAGTTGTGCAGAGGAATCGACTGACAAAACATTCACTTGGGTAAGGAACCGTCAAAAGAGTCCATTAGTATAGTTTGAGATTCAATAAAGCAGCCATTTGACCAGGAATACGATGGCCCTTGTCTTTGTTGTCATGTAAGCTAGCATGTCCATAAATAAGGCCTTGTACAACATAGCTAACACCACGGTAGACGCACATAATAAAGGTTGGCTTAACAAAACCCAAGTCCTTTAGAAGAGTCCTTATAGCCGCACTTGTCAATCCAGACCAAATAATAATCAAACGCATAATGAGAGGACGTCCTTACCTAATGCTTTCTCAAGACACGCACATATAATACAATTACCAAGGTTCTCCACTAAGAAGATCACAGATGACACATAAGGCAGTCAACACAGCACAACAGATAATGCACATAAAACGTTCATATGTATAACAGTTTACATATAATCCTATGATGCATACTACATGTGGGTACTTAGGTTATAGTCTAGGTCGAATAATCCAGCTAATTCTCTATAACCAATGGCTCTGATACCAATCTGTCACACCCTCGCTAAAGCGGAAACACGAGAATGCGACGGACGGGATCGTCATAACACATTGGGGCTTTAAGAGAATATCTAAGGTATTCTTCGTTCCGGGGTCATGACGTCACCCGAACACATAGGAACACATATCAAGTATAGTCAATACCAAACGTCATACCATAAATGCATAAACAAACCAAAGTCCCATTTGGGAACAAATCAACACAATAGCTAAACAATACCAAAATACAAACCAACAAAAATTGCAATCCATAAGGCCAAACAATTCAAAACATGTCCCCAAAGTTCATGAAATGTCTAATGCTCCCAGAGGAGCGGTCTCGTCTAAGTCCACAGCCAATCACCTAGGCTTCATTACCTGAAAAGACATGCTCTAAAAGTCAACATACATGGTGAGTTCACAGGTTTAAAAGTACAAATAGTTTGTTGTGTACAACATGTATAGAAAATTATATGTGAACAGAGTACATAGCAGTCAAGATATCAACACAAGTCTCAATTCAGTCCAAGTCCAAGATAAGTCAAGTCCAAGATAAGTCCAAGTCCCATATACCCGGATTATATTCACCAAGGGCAAGCCCAGGCCAAGTCAGTCTCAACTAGTATACTGACAACAAGGGCGGGGGTGTCAACCGGTAGTACTAACAATACCTCTCCATGACGTCCAACCAACAAGTCAAATACAAGCACAAGCACAAGTTCAAGTACACACTCATGAATGAATATCAAGTCTCAAGCCATGACCCCAAATCACATACAATGTCCCAAAATAATTTTTAAAACACGGCATAGTCCAAAACCATGAGCATACTTTTCCCCCAAGTAAAAACATTAAAAAGGGGCCTGGAAACTCACCTTGAAAAAGTTATAGTTCAAATCTCACAATACGCAGAGCAAGCTCTATAAACATAATACACAAAAGGATTAACATAACAAAAAGGCCAAAATGGGTGTAATTTTTAGTCCAGCCCTTAACGCTAATCAAGGGTTTTCCATTGTCATACGTATTAATTTAATTCTTTGTAAAGATATTTAATACTTTGATATACAAAACTGTCTTAATTTAGATTATTTAGTTCCAAACCTTACTTTTAAGTTTTAACAAGATAATTCAGCATACATATCTGATTGCGCATCAGTCTTGTATAGACTGTTAGGAGATCGAAACGATACGAATCGTTGCGTAAAAGGTATCATTTGAAAGAGGATACTTTTAATTAAACACCAGAAAAAGAATCACATCCATTCGACAAATTATGAGATAGTTATGACTCGAGGAATACCGACTAATCTGCTGCCCAGATTCGTCATTTTGACCTTCAGTTTTTGTTGCTACGTTGGAGGACCAAACGATGTCGAAACGACGCGAGACAACTTGGATTAGTTAGAGGACTCATAGGCTTAAATTTAAACCAGATTTTGCCCCAATTGGGAGTTTTACCATTTACGACCTGTACAAGATGACCATTTTCCTGACAGCAAGCTGTCCAGTTCAATAGCTTGTTCATTTACGTCCCAAGTTCCATTATGTGCCCGTTAACAACCCGAATATAATAAGAACTTTCATTCCGGTTCTAGTTGTCAAAAACTTCAATTAAATACTTTCTTTACTTAAATTTTCAGTCCCAAACAGTTTGTTAGTTTCGTAGTCTCCCGGTTTGCCACGGTAAGTGGTAAATTCGTTGTTTCAATTCGTTCTCGACACGTCAATTCCTTCAAGGAACAATTTCAATTATTTCAAAACGTTGTATAGGTCAAAAAGTCAATTAAGAGCAGGTCATCCAAGATTACAACCAATATTATAGGTTTGATTACCATACAAGTCCAACAATTAGGGTTTTTATCAAATGGCGATTCTGACAACGAAACACCTAGATATTCATGATCTAAACCAAAACCAAGAATGAGAGAATATTAGATGAAGATTTTGCATTTAGATGATGAACATCATCGATTTTTGAGTAGAACAACAATTAAAATCATCAAAAACGATTTTGCTTACCGTAGATTCGAAGATGAATGATTCAAGCCTAGTTTAAGATCTTGGATGCCTTGATTACCAAAAACTCGATGAATGGCTCTAGTACTTCAGAATTTTCGATGGTTAGAAGAAGAAGAAGAGAGGATTTTGGTGTTGTGGTGGCTAGGGTTTCAAGGGAAAATCTTGAGTTGCAAAAGTGAGGCCAAAACAAGGGAATACCCCCCCCCTATTCATTTGCAGCCAAAAAAGGGAAAGGACAAGGGCCTTCGGGCCCTGGCCGTCCGTGTAATCCGTCTCGTCCGACCTCTCGTCGACCAATTTTCATGTTTTCAAATTCTGCATGCAATAATGGTTCCATCGGGCTATCACATGCCCTAGAGTTTGGGATAATTTATATTTTGAACCAATTTAAGTTTATTTACCAGGCTTTAGGCAATGCCCATGGATATAGAGTTAGTTGGGTTTCGGGGTGTGATTTCGTTTTTACTTTCAGGAAAAACCTTGATTGGGCTCAATGCGTAGGACCTAATACAATGACAAGCCCAGTAGGCTTCATAATGATATAAACTACAAAGCCCATCTTAAGAACATAGGCCCATTAAGCCAAAATTTGGGCCCAACAAGAAAAGAACCATAAATCAAGACCAAGCCCAAATGTGAACAAAAGTCAAAGTCAAAAGTCAAAATCCAAATAAAAGCCAAAGTCAAGTACCTATTTTGGTGACGGATTCACAGAATACACTTCATTTTAAACAATTACCATTGTTGATACTAATTTGGCAAGCCCAAGACCATATCGGCTTGGGTTGATAACAAAACTTAAATTTCTTTGAAATGCAGGTACGCCCAAGAAGAACCTCTTAACACGTGGTATGTTGATAGTTGGTGTAGCCGGCATATGACAGGCAACCATGCCTTGCTTCAAGATTTTAAGTTAAAATATGTACTCATGTTGCATTCGGAGGTGATGCAGGTGGAAAAAATAACAGGGGAAGGAACAGTGTCCAATGGGATTATTAGCTTTGATAAAGTCAACTACTGTTCACAGTTGAACTTTAATCTTTAAGTGTTTTCCAAATTTGTGACAAATCTTACTCTGTTCTATTTGATGATTCTTTTTGTTATATTTTGAAGCCATGTTTTCAGATAAGAAAAGAATGGGTAGTTGTTAAAGCTGTTCGTGATCGAGAGTATACAAGTTAGATATGTCTCAAGTAGATCCATCTACATAAACAACATGCCTAATTGCTCAAGGATCAAATGTCGAAAGCCTGTTATGGCATAGACGCCTAGAGCATTCCAATTTTAAGAACATGAACAAGCTTGTAGCAAGAAATCATGTAGTAGGTCTTCCAACAAAGAAGTTTGCTACAACATATCACTGCTTAGCATGTTTAAAAGAAAAGCAACACAGAGCATCTTATAAGCCAAGCTGATAAACTCAAATTCCAAGCCTCTCCAGATGTTGCACATGGACCTATTCGGACCAACTAATGTGCAGAGTATCGGAAAGAAATCTTATTGTTTAGTTATCATTGATGACTTTACAAGATTTTCATAGGTTTTTTTTTTCATGCTAAATCTGAAATAGCTGAATTGTTAAAAGAATTCATCATTAAAGTAGAAAATCAATTAGAACAAAAGGTGAAAATTATCAGAAGTGATAATGGAACTGAATTTAAAAATGCTAATGTTGACAGGTTTTGTGCAGAAAAAGGAATTGCTCGTCACTTTAGTGCTCCTAGAACTCCACAACAAAATGGAGTTGCTGAAAGTAAAAACATAACTTTGATTGAGGCTGCACGTTCCATGTTAGCAGATGCAAAGATCCAATTACTTTCTGGGATGAAGCCATATCTACTACTGCTATGTTTATTACAGCTAATCTTGTCCAGCACTCAAAAACAAAACATATGATATCATTTTCTTAGAGATAACTCTGAAAAAAGTTTAATCATTTTGATTCAAATCACAACTGAAAAACAGTTGGCTGGCCTATTTACAAAAGGCTTTTTACCAGGTCGATTTGAATATTTGGTCGAGTCAATTGGACTTATTAATTATGCTTAAAAACTAGTTTTTGAGTATTTCAGTTGTCTGATTCATAAAAATGATAAGAACCCTCCCTTAGCTTAATTATGAATATAGAGAAACTGTCAGAGTTAACTGCCTGATTGTATATATTGTGTGTGCATGTTCAATAGAAAATGAAAAAGCAAATACAAAAATAGAAAATTGCAAAATCAAAAAAGAAAAATATAAAACAAAAAGCTAACAAAAATAGAGTTTTTCTTGTTAGTTAATTGTTTAGGAGTGAATCTGTCTTTGTAATTTATGAGAAACGATAGATACATTAGTTATGATCAGTTTCAATTTGTGAGAAATGATAGATACATTAGTGGAAAAGCTTCTTGCAAACAAAATGAGATTATTTGAAAAGTTTTTAAAAGAAAGACTAAAATGACGGGAAATTGTTTGAAAAATAAAATTTCGATTCAAAGTTGATTTTGAAAATGTGATTGATTGGTGATTAATTTGAAAATTAATATTTACAAACAAAAATTTTGAATTTCACATGATGTGTAATTGAGGGTAATTAATAAAAAATTTTTTATGATAGTCAAAAATTTGACAGTGTTGAGATAATGCGCATAAACAGTGTTCAGATGAATGATATAAAAATTTCAAAGTGTTAGACTCATGGAAGGTTCTCATATGCCTGAATAGTTCTAAAAAATCCAAATCAGGAGTATGATGAATTACAGAAATTTGTGCAAGTGTTGGGCGTTTTGCTCTAGTCCATGCGCCTAAACAGTTGTGATGTTCTGAAAATGTTTCAAGTATTGGGCGTATCAACATATGCTAATGCCCCTGAACAGTCAGACTTTCCAATGTGGTTAGATGTTTGAAAGTGATGATTTCTCCAAGTGTTAGGTGTTTCATCAATTCTCATACGCCAAAACAGTTCCCATGCACCTAAGCAGTGCTCGAGCGTCTAAACAGTGCTCATGCATCTCATCCAAATGTGCCTTCATAGTGCTCATGCGCCTGAAAACTCGGTGTGAAATGTAGTCTTATGTGCCTTCACAGTGCTCATGCGCCTAATTCACTCACTCGAAGACCTTATATATATTCAATACTTGTGTAGTTTTCATTCACTCATTCACAAAACTCAAACACTCTGATTCACTCACTCGAAGACCTGATAAACTCATTCATTCAACATTTAAATTACCTATTAATCTTTGTGATATATAGGTATCACAAGAGAATTTGATTGCCGAGGAGTCTTCACTCGAGGTCATCAAAGTTGTTGCTGATTCACCTATTCATGTGCCAGATGAAGGTGAAAGATCAACAAAAATGCTACAGTCCTTTCTGAGATCTTGAATGCTGAGCAGATCATAGAATCTTTGAAGAAGTTCAAGTCTGCATTCAAAAAGGCTTTGTGAGAGTTGGAACTCTACAAAGAGAAGCCCGTGTTCAAGATCAAAGATGAGCCAAAAGAGTTCAATATGGACTGAATACAATGTAAATCTTAGGGGGAGTATTGTTAGAGCTCTTAAAAGATTAACATTTTGTCTTTTGCGTTTTGTCATAGTATAGGGACTTATTTTGTAAATATATGTTCCTTGTATTTCTTTGATAGTATATATAGGATAGTTTATGTATTGTGTAGAGGAGGGAGAACGAACATCAAAGACATCTAAGACATCTTGTAGACATCTAAGACATCTTGAAGACACCTTAAGAGAAAAACAGTTAGAACAGAACGAACTGTAACCCTTACACATTGTATCCTGTGCATTTGCTATCAATAAAATCTATGAATTTTTTTATGTAATTGCATATGTTTGATTACTTTGTGTTTGAATTGATCATTGCATTACAATATCATCACAGATTTGATCTTTTTGAACCGATCACTCACATAAAGCATTTATATTACTAAATCTTGATGTTGTTAGATTCTATATTTTTGGGATGATTGTGTTATCACGTTCCACATATGGTTTGATTGAGTAGTTTTATGCTATTTGGTTAAAGTGTATGTTTTTAGTCATTACTTTGTATGTTTTTAGTCATTACGTAGGTCATCTTAAGAATAGATAGTAAAATTAATATAAAACCAGTGATTTGATTAATTCAGAATTCCAGAGGTAATGAATTATAGGTTAATCTTGATTATTAGGTTTTAGAAATTTAATTGCTTGAGTGACTTTACCCTAGTAAGCTACTAGTTATTGTTAATCTAATCTATATTAGTAACATTAAGTCGTCCCTTGACTCCCTTACACTCCCATATGTATTGTGAAATGACAGGTCGAAAGATAATCAATAATTTGGACGTGTGAATTTTTCATTTGCTTAGCAAGTCCGAGTGGAGAATTAACCTATATTTCGATGAGCCTTACATGTCTATTAAGATTCATTAGGTTATATCATTGAGACCGAGAGGAAATCTAGCATACCTTGATATTTCTTAAGTTGACGTATCATGAGATTTAGTTACCAATTTATCACCCATAAGCCGAAAGCATTGGAATCCCCAATATGAGTCCACATCTAGATATTTGTTTTTCCACATCTGATAGTTTGTCTTTACCTTATCTACATCTTTGCAGTCATTATTTCTCGTATTTAGAATTATGTTTAAATAGATTTATATTTGTGCGTTAGTTACAATAAAAAAATTTCAACTTGATCAAATAGGTTAGACGTCGATAGAGATCTAATATAAAACCTGCTAAACTATACTAAAACTTACTTGCTGACTGTGTGATGTCTAGTTAGTAATTCCTTTATAAAATCACATTCATGAAATCTATTTTTATAATAAATATATTAATTTTCACTCATCATTTGTGTTATAGCTTGGCCTCAAGCCTCCAATAGTCACGTGATCACTCACCTCCTTGCTATCCCATGAAACTTACAATGTAAGTACTCGGTTTTGGGTCAAATAATGCACAAGCCTTTGCTCTTTAAGGCATCTCTCCACTCCTCTAGTCTCTGATTTAGGTCGTGCTTAGTTTCTGCTACCAACATTATCTGTGAAAAGCGTACACCACTGGATGGCTTTCTGTATCATCTTCGACAATTCATCCAGGACTATGCAAAAAGGAACAGGCTTAACACAGATCTTTGATGAAGTCTCACCTCCTCCAAGAAAATCTCCATATCTCCTATCGACACTCAAACAATCTTTGTAGCACCATGATACATATCCTGATTAAGTCTATATACTTTAAAGAGATTCCTCTTCTATCTAGTCTATCCAAAATCACTTTAGTTGGTACACTATTGTATGCCTTTTTGAGGTTGATAAACACCATCTAACAAAAGTTAAACAAGTAAAATTATGGCATATCCTTCTTTTCTTCAGTTTTAAGTCTATTTATGATAATTTGAATCACCACTCACCGTTGAAATTGCTAAACCAGTGCCGGACACAATCATATTGTGGACCATACTCATGTGCTAAGTTTTCACAGTAAAATTATTTTCCTCTGAGCGATATATAATATTCTTTTTTTGAAAGGGTATGAAACCCATACATAATTTTAACTCAACAATTCTGTTTCCAATTACTCTAACTAAAGTTCTATAACATTTGGTTACCTTCAGAAACAGTCACAAATCAAATTAAGCAAACTAAAAAGATCCATATTTTAAAGTAGAAACTGAATAGTGTTTTTATTAACAATTGTTGAAAATTTATTTTTGTAAGAGCTCAAGTTTATGTTAAATCTGACTTGATTAAAAAAAACCAAGAAAATCAAAGCTCATACGTCAATCAATTAACCTAACAATAACCGAATCATTTTGTATGTTCAACTGATAATAAAAAAGCCAAAAATAACATAACTGGTCAGTTAAGCCTTTTTAAGTACCAAAACTTTCAATTCAGAGATAAAAACCACAACAACTAAAATGTACTCTATCATATTTAAAAATTCTGCACTTTTGTTTATTCATGTATCAGACCTTTTTCTGT
This sequence comes from Flaveria sonorensis, assembly GCA_025506505.1. NCBI lineage: Eukaryota > Viridiplantae > Streptophyta > Magnoliopsida > Asterales > Asteraceae > Flaveria > Flaveria sonorensis. The sequence goes on from JACCIY010001276.1 coordinate 29,761, forward strand.
CAGTAATGATTTAAAATAATCTAATACTAATATCATATCATGTTTACTCACATATTCATTTAGGGTAAAATATACATTATATGATTTTTAAACATTGATCCTAAATTTCTGATTTCTTTTCTTAAAACCGCAAACACACAAACAACTATGTACACATTAGATACTATCGATCTACAAACCCTTTGGTATAAACCAAATATTCCATGAAATTTGCAATAAAAAGGCAAGACTCCTTATTACCAAAATCACCAAAACAGAACAAACAAACTCATATATACAAAACCACATCTCGATAATTCTTACGTGCATTCTCGCAAAACTTGTGAGCATGGATGTCCATCCAGATCGTAACACGCGTATCGCGTATTACCTTCATCGAAATTCTGCGAGTAGCTAACAGCGTCGTAACGAAATGTGAGAGGTTTTGGGGATCCATAGATGGTGATCTTCTTGCTTTCTCGAATCACCTTGTGGATTAGATTCCTCAACTTCCGGCTCCACCGATCACCAAACCTGTTGCGTGTGTCGCGACTGATGCGTGTGTATTGCTCGTGAACCGGAACACACGACGGAGACATACAGCCGGAAAAGTAAGAGGATCTCCGGTGAGGAGTGTTGCCCATTTTTGTAGGAGAGAGATAGCTTGTTTCTGTTGTGAATTTTGATTCTCATAAAAATAAGAGATTTTTATATTTTTGTGGAGGGGTATTTTGGTAATTCTTAGCAGTTGTTTGGTAATTGATCCTTTTCTTGAAGCTTTTATCCCGGGAGGTGAAAAACACATAGGTCATACTTTTATAGAAACGAGTGAATGAGTGATTGAAAAAATGTTTAAAGTGAAAGATGAATGTGTTACTATATCTTTTTATACTTTAGTTAAAAATTCTCATAATAGACGTTTGATAGGAAGTTATAGAAGACTTATATTTCTATATTTTTAATAAAAATATTCAAATGTTTATCAGGTAATATTTTGGTATGATATTTGGATTTGGATTAAGAAATGATTTCATAATAAGCATCCAATGAAAAAACTTGAAAAAATGGAAAAGTTTGATACTTAAGAATCAAGATTTATCTATAAAGGTGTTTAATATTATAGAAAGATAAAAAAAATTAGATTTTCATTCGACCATTTTCTTAAAAATGCATTTGAAATAGAGGTTTCCGTGAAAAACATGTTAATTTTCCCTTACTATAAATTCAAATGCAAATAAACTTACATAAAACCCTAAGAAGAGGGAGTAGATGGCGTCCTGTCGCAGCTTTAAACTCCACCGTAAGTCCGTAAGTGGTTCCCCGGTACGGTTGTTCACGAACCGAGCGGACTTTTGCTTGTGTTTGGTTCGTTTCTAAATCGAACCGAGCCGATCAGCTTGTTTACAACCGAGCGGAAAATCAAACGAGCATTTTCCGAGCGTTGATTTTTTGATCGAGTGTCGAGCGAGCACAAACGAGCGGCTAACAATTTATACAACTCAACTAGTCATCCAATTTATATTGTAATGAAAGACGGTAAAAATATTGGTTATTAGGTTTTAATGATTTAAAAAGCAGTCACATTTTATAATATAACATTTTCATAAATAACAATACGTTGTGACTGACGCCTAGCGATGAGGCTAAGGCTGTAGCCGATGTGAGGGTGGAGCATACTACAGAGAACGATATGCGAGAGCGAGAGATGATCAACTAAAAGTAAGAGCGAGGTCAAAATTTTCTCATAACGACTTAGAGTTTCACTTTAGTGCTTAGTGTTAATTTTTTTTATTAGGTTGATTGATCTAATATGTATAATATAATTGCTTAATTGCATATAGTAGGTCAAATCTACTAGAGTGTTGTATATAAACTATATATATATAAAATAAAAAATAATTCGAGCCGAACCAAGCCGAGCGGACCTTTGTTCGTGCTTGGCTCGTTTACAAACCGATCAGAGCCGATCGGCTTGATTACAACTGAGCAGAAGTTCGAACGATCATTTTTCTAGCTTTCGAACGAGCATCGAGCGAGCGCTTTGAACATCCCTATCCCGGGCAAACTCTGTGTGGGACTGTGGGGTTGTATCCTTAGCTTTATTAGTTGTATTATATTGTTCCTTTAGTTATTCTATTAATACATTGTATAGTAGTTTATATTTTAATTATATTTTTAACTTAAAATGTGTTAATCCACTTTTTATTGTATTATTAATAAGCTTATAAATTATTTGATTTGACATGCTAGGGGCATAGTTATGCCAATAGTTAAATAATATTTGTGATCGGATTATATAATCAAGTTCAACTTCAAGTATCGTATACGATGTTTCTGGCCTTTTATGAACAACTCTAGTTTCTAGAATTTCACATGTGAATTTATAAAACCAAAAAAACTCAAAGAAACAAGAATATGATGGACGAAAGCTTACTGAATTATTATAAATCACTCCTAACTGGTTGAAATGTATATATCTAAGCTTAAGTTTAGATCCCCTCTTTAGATTTCCAAAATTTTGTCTCGGTTCTCCTCGTGAACATTGGCTTTACAAAACACTCAAATGGTTGTCTGTGTGTTGTTCCTTTGTAAACCGACAGTGGACATATATAATATATCATGGGGATTTTATAATTAACCAAAAGACAAGAATGGTACTTAGATTGTGGCAATTTAGACGTTAAAGAGTCCTATTTACACTTTTTGACCCTCCTTTTGACATTTTACGTCAAATTGATTTAGTTTTCGTAATAATATAATCAAATACATGCAAACACATCATAAATAAGAATTTGTCGTAATAATTAATCTATTCCTCGAGATAATATATCAAAAGATTGTTTTGCTTTAAAACTTTCACTTATGATTATTTAAATCTTTCAAATAATCATCTTTCCTCAACTTGAGCTTCCTAATTTATACAATAGTTTGAGATGAAAAACTATCTCATACACTTCTCACCAATCACATGCCATACAAGAGGAGTATCGCATTCTTGATTTTGAATCAAATATATGGTTTAATGTTTTGATAAATCTAAGTTTATTAATTTGTAGTTTATTTTGATTAAATATTTTATAAATATTTATTATTTGTTAAGTTAGTTTCTTAGTTTGAGTCTAATTAAAAGTCTCACAGAGCAAGTCTTAGCTTTAGTATAAATGGATTTTTTAACGGCAAATTTACGACCCTGTTTCGAAATATATGTGTTATCTTAATCGGGCACATCTATCCATTTTCCAGTTGGAATCGCACCCCCAACCCCAACTAGAAAAACCACCGACTCAACCCTGAGCATTTTTGCACAGTGTAAAACTTAAAACCAATCCCTCCTCATATTTACATATCTTGGATACCTTACCTTAACCACTCGGTTAAGGATCATTGGTATAGTATTTTATTTTTTTGGTTTAAGTTCTCGTTTGACTTTATACCATTAAAAGATCATGGAATGCCACAAAATCATCATGTTATTGTTCGCTTTTATCAAATTGATTCCACAATCTAATCATCATCTTTGTCTTACATGTTATTGAATATGCAGAATACACTAATAACACACGATCAAAAGAATTTAACTATCACTGAATTAAATCAAGAAATGATATCCGCTATTACATATCATAATTGAGAGAGATTCAAAACAAATTGTTATTCCCCAATATATCCATAACTAACTCTAGCAAACAAAGGTATCAAATGTACAGGATTAGTCCAATGACATCAATATGCTCTAATACCAATTGTTATTGAATATGCGGAATACAGTAAGAACACACTATCAAAAGAATTTGACTATTACTGAATTGAATCAAGAAATGATTTCCACTTAATGTATTTACTAATTTTGTAGATTTTGTGTGAGAGCTTATCATTACATCTTTGTACATGACATCCTCTTGAAAAATCACACTTCTGGGCTGCCACCGACCATGCTCCACAGCATATACCCTTTGATTCCATCTGGATACCCAATCATAATACACTTTTGAGCTCTTGGTTCCAACTTCCCCTGACTTACGTGAGAAGAAGCCACACACGTAAACACCCTTAGATTGTCATACTCTGTCTTTCTTCCTAACCATTTCTCCATAGGCACCATCATGTCAATGGCTAATAAGGGTGACCTATTAACTAGATAAGTAACAGATTTCAATGCTTCAGCTAAGAAGCTCTTAGGTAGACCAGAGTCAATCAACATACAACTCATCTTTCCAAGCAAGGTTCTATTCATTCTCTCTAGTACACCATTATATTGAGGGGTCCCTCGTATAGTTAAATGCATAACTATACCATCTGTTTGCAGTACTTGTTAAACTCCTCACTACAGAACTCAAGACCATTATCAGTCCTGAATTTCTTAATCTCCCTTTGTCTGAGTTTCTACTAAAGTTTTCTACTCCTTGAAGCTATCAAATGCATGATACTTATGCTTGAAGATATATACCCAGACTTTTATAGAGTAATCATCTATAATAGAGAGAAAGTAAGAAGCACCTCCTAATGAAACATGATTTGGTTGGACCCTAAAGATTAGCATGAATATAATCTAGTACATCTTATGACCTGTGTACCCTTTTTGCAAACTTGACTCTTTTAGTCTTTCCCTTATAGGCAATTTTCACAGGACCCAAAGTCACAATTACCAAGATTATTAATCACATATTGCTTCTTAAATTCTAACAACATCATATGGCCAAGTCTAACATGCCACTTTAAATCATGATTAACTGCATTCTATTATGCTACTATAACATATGCATTAGCTACACAGCCATCTTGAATGTAAGTGTTATTATTACCCTTTGTACTAGAAAGAACTACCATTGATCCTTTTATCACCTTGCCATTCCATCTTTCAGACTAACATGATGACCATCTTTTTCAAATGCACCTAAAGAGATTAAGTTTCTTTTCAATTCTGGTATATATCTAACATTATTGAGGTCTATGACAGTTTTATTGTGTAATTTAATGAAACAGTTCTGATACCTTAAATATGACATGGTCTATCATCACCCGACTAAACAACTCCTTACCTCTCCATCTTTAGCATATTAAAGGACTTCTTATTGGGTGCCTATAATAAGAGCATCTAGACTACAATATCTAATCTTGTGCAGACCCACAACCTTGTAAAGCCATGAGTACATCTAAGCTTTCATAGCCATTAACTGAACTTTTTGGTGAGTTGGTATTCTAGTCGTGTCCGTTTTACCCTCGACTTGGATCTTGAACCATCATTCTTAGACTTGCCTCTTTAATCTGATCTTCCTCACATAACCAAACCATCAACATTTTCCTCATTCACTTCTCCCTTATTCTGTAGTTCTTTGGAATTCATAATAGCTGTAAATTCTTTCATTGACAAGCTATCCTTACCAAACATCAAGGTGTTAATGAAGTTTTCATATGAGTGAGGCAAAGATGACGAAAGGATAATTGTTTGATCTTGCTCATCAATCTTCAGCTCAATATTTCAAGATCAAGTATAATCTTATTAAACTCATCAATATGACCTTCTAATGTCTTCTCTATTAACATTTGAAAAATGTAAAGACATTTCTTTAGATATAATCGATTCACCAATGACTTGGTCATATACAGACCTTCGAGCTTGCTCCAAACTGCGGCTGCTATGGTTTCTTTGGATACTTCCCGTAATACTATCACCAAGACTCAAGATGATTGTGGTATGTGCCTTCTCTTGAGCCTCTTTACTCTTGTCTTGCAATTCCTTCTTCTCTGTCTCCGTTATGCCTTCTGATGACACCAATGGACCTCTAGTAAGGGCATCTACTATTCCTTGGTGAATGAGTAGAGCTCGTATCTTGACTCTCCAAAAATTGAAGTCATTTCTTCCTTTTTCAATATCAGATTTAGCCCCGGTAATCATTTTTCAATTATAATTTGTGTTGGGTTCAACAATTAAATAAACTGAAGCTTACCAAATGATAATCATAGCCGACTAAAGATCTCATTATACAAGTTCAGAGACTAAGTTGATCATAACAAGAACAATAATACAAGACAATTCAACCATAACAAAGTCAACATCAAGATAAAAAGAAAGTCAAAATTAGGTCATGATGCAATAATTGTATAAATAGGCCACTAGTGTATTTTTGCAAGTGTGGTTCTTGTGTGTGCGTTTCTTACGGTGTGAGCCACCACCCAAGGAAATTCCTCCTTTGGGTGGGTTTGATTCCATCTTTTATCTATGATTCTCATTGTAATTTGTTCATCAACATCAATGAAATCATAACATTATCATTATCCATCTCTTTGTTCTATGATTCACACACATACACCCATCTTAATTTTGATTTCTAGATCTGAACTCGATGAATCCTAAGATCCAAGCTCGATGAATCTAAAATATTGATTCAGCAAAATGGTATCAAAGCTGTTGGTTGCTGGATTCATCTATTTTTTAGATATGATTTCATCTTTAACGATGTCAAGAACAAAGAATACAACAATATAAAAAAAAGGTCGCTGTTCATCAACAAAATACAAAAGAAAATCAATAAATTTGTTAATTTTGGTACGATTTGAAGATGATTAAGCGTGGATCTGATTACTCCTTTAAAACTCGATGCAACTTAACAAGATTAACATCAATAGAATGAAGAAAAGAAGGTTACGACTACTATTCCAGATCAGAAGCATTTCAGATCTAATGTTGTTTGAGTACTGGTATTCGTATTAGTTTGATTAAGAAATACACATGAAATAACAAGAAATGCAGTTACAGATATGTAACAAATACTTATCATTACACTAATGCAGATGCCAAGCTCCAAACAAATACGGATGCACAAGAACAAATGCTGATGTTCATCACAACAAATATGGATGTGTTACATAAAATGCAGATGTTATTTTGTGTTGCACAAACAAATGCGGATAAGCAATTATCCAATACGAATGAATGTCAAACAAATGCGGCTACGCAACATGGAAATGCGGATGAAGCAAGGAACAAATGCGATTGCATATGTGTAACAACAAAACTAATGCGGAAGGGAATAACACAAATGCGGATGCTACAAGTTGAACCAAACAAATGCGGATGAAACCATACAAATGCGGATGGACCATACTAATACGGATGGTTTGTAAACTAATGTGGGTGCATTAAAACAAATGCGACTGCTTTAGTAAACAAATGCTGATAAGTTACTCACCTAATGCGGCTGAGTTAACTTAAAATGCAATTCATCCAACAAAAAAATATGATGAACAGATGTTGAACAGATGATAACAACAAACAAGAAAAAACAATATCATGAATGCGGACAATTGCAACCAATAAGCACGTCCATTTTGTGCATTCAACAAAAAGATAAACAACATCATAATCAACTTTGGTCATAAAACCGCTGCGTCATTTAAGGATTTGTACAACTGTCAGAAACTCTCTGAAAGCCGTGATACTACAATCAATGATGATCTGTTGAACCCATGTCTGAATACTGAGCGGAACAGATAGATAGACTTTAATCAGAGGGACCAATGGTTATCTAAAGAATGTTAGATTATCAAGTATTTTCAAGAAGACATGTGACAGAAAAGATCTTCAAGTTCAATGATTGGCAAGCATCAGTTTAGGCGGAGTATTGTTGGGTTCAACAATTGAATAAACTGAAGCTTGCCAAATGATAATCACAGCGGACTGAAGATCTCATTGTACAAGTTCAGAGACCAAGTTGATCACAACAAGAACAATAATACAAGACAATTCAACCATGACAAAGTCAACATCAAGACAAAAAGAAAAGTCAAAATTAGGTCATGATGTAATAATAGTATAAATAGACCCACTAGTGCATTTTTGCAAGTGTGGTTCTTGTGTGTGTGTTTCTTACGGTGTGAACCACCACCCAAGGAGAACTCCTCCTTTGGGTGGGTTTGATTCCATCTTTCATTTATGATTCTCATTGTAATTTGTTCATCAACATCAATGAAATCATAACATTATCATTATCCATCTCTTTGTTCTGTGAATCACACACATACACCGATCTTAATTTTGAATTCTAGATCTGAACTCGATGAATCCTAAGATCCAAGCTCGATGAATCTGAAATATTGATTCAGCAAAATGGTATCAAAGCTGTTGGTTGCTGGATTCATCTATTTTTTAGATATGATTTCATCTTTAACGATGTCAAGAACAAAGAATACAACAATATGAAGAAAAAGGTTGCTGTTCATCGAAACCCCCTCTGTTCATCAACAAAATACAAAAGAAAATCAATAAATCTGTTAATTTTGGTACGATTTGAAGATGATTAAGCGTGGATCTGATTACTCCTTTAAAACTCGATGCAACTTAATAAGATTAACATCAATAGAATGAAGAAAAGAAGGTTACGACTACTGTTCCAGATCAGAAACATTTCAGATCTAATGTTGTTTGAGTACTGGTATTCGCATTAGTTTGATTAAGAAATACGCATGAAATAACAAGAAATGAAGTTACAGATATGTAACAAGTACTTATCATTACACTAATGCGGATGCCAAGCTCCAGACAAATACGGATGCACAAGAACAAATGCGGATGTTCATCACAACAAATACGGATGCGTTACATAAAATGCAGATGTTATTTTGTGTTGCACAAACAAATGCGGATAAGCAATTATCCAATACGGATGAATGTCAAACAAATGCGGCTACGTAACATGGAAATGCGGATAAAGCAAGGAACAAATGCGATTGCATATGTGTAACAACAAAAAAATACGGAAGGGAATAACACAAATGCGGATGCTACAAGTTGAACCAAACAAATGTGGATGAAACCATACAAATGCCAATGAAACCATACAAATGCGGATGGACCATACGAATACGGATGGACCATACAAATACGGATGGTTTGTAAACTAATGCGGGTGCATTAAAACAAATGCGACTGCTTTAGTATACAAATGCTGATAAGTTACTCACCTAATGTGGCTGAGTTAACTTAAAATGCAGTTCATCCAACAAAAAAATATGATGAACAGATGTTGAACAGATGATAACAACAAATAAGAAAAAACAATATCATGAATGCGGACGATTGCAACCAATAAGCACGTCCATTTTGTGCATTCAACAAAAAGATAAACAACATCATAATCAACTTTGGTCATAAAACTGCTACGTCATTTAAGGATTTGTACAACTGTCAGAAACTCTCTGAAAGTCGTGATACTACAATCAATGATGATCTGTTGAACCCATGTCTGAATACTGAGCGGAACAGATAGATAGACTTTAATCAAGGGGACCAATGGTTATCTAAAGAATGTCATATTATCAAGTATTTTCAAGAAGACATGTGACAGAAAAGATCTTCAAGTTCAATGATTGGCAAGCATCAGTTTAGGCGGAGTATTGTTGGGTTCAACAATTGAATAAACTGAAGCTTGCCAAATGATAATCACAGCCGACTGAAGATCTCATTGTACAAGTTCAGAGACCAAGTTGATCACAACAAGAACAATAATACAAGACAATTCAACCATGACAAAGTCAACATCAAGACAAAAAGAAAAGTCAAAATTAGGTCATGATGTAATAATAGTATAAATAGACCCACTAGTGCATTTTTGCAAGTGTGGTTCTTGTGTGTGTGTTTCTTACGGTGAACCACCACCCAAGGAGAACTCCTCCTTTGGGTGGGTTTGATTCCATCTTTCATTTATGATTCTCATTGTAATTTATTCATCAACATCAATGAAATCATAACATTATCATTATCCATCTCTTTGTTCTGTGATTCACACACATACACCCATCTTAATTTTGAATTCTAGATCTGAACGTGATGAATTCTAAGATCCAAGCTCGATGAATCTGAAATATTGATTCAGCAATTTGATGAATCCTATTGTTCTTCAATCTCCAGGCCATAATGGCTCTGATACCAATTGTTATTGAATATATGAAATACATTAAGAATACACGATCAAAAGAATTCGACTATTATTGAATTGAATCAAGAAATGATTTTCACTACTACATATTACAATTGAGAAAGATTTAGAACAAGTTGTTCTTCCCCAATATGTTCCTAACTCACTCTAACAAACATTGTATCAAATGTACATGATTAGTCCTTGTACTTTATTACAACATAAAACCTCAAACTTATACTAACTTGACATTAGTACACTAAAACAGAAAACTAAACTGTAATCGCTACTAACTTTTTTTATTACTAATCTCAACACTTACCATTAACTATCACTCATTTAGCAAGGTCGGTGGTGGTTCCTCCGGCCTTGTCACGTGTCACGTATCTATTGGACCATATCTCATTGTTTTTTTCCTTTTTTTCTCCGCATTTACTAAGTAATATATACATGCGTTTGCAAGGTAAATTTAACTTGTTTGCCTGGGGTGGTGGTTAGGCTCATGTATTTTGTGTAAGAGGTCGTGGGTTCAAAACCCATGACATACACTACGGCTCATGTATTTTGTGTAAGAGGTCGTGGGTTCAAACCCATGACATACACTACGGCTCATGTATTTTGTGTAAGAGGTCGTGGGTTCAAAACCCATGACATACACTACTTTTTAATCTATGGTTCTTACTTTTTAAAAACTTTATGATATGTAACTCTCACCTCCTCTTGTTTCTAAAGTTTTGGTTTAAAACTATACAAGTTTATCTAAAAAATAATTTCTTACATACATACATACATATATATATACACACACACAGATACACACCTTACTTAGAACTACTTATTTTCATATTTTTTTAGTTGTCAATCGGTCAAATATAAAACGTCTATGTGTTTATTTCAATAAACGCCTTACTTTTAACTTTGCACTTTCACCTTTAAAAATTTTAAAAACTTTGTAAAATACCACTTTAACACCCCCTCCCCCTCGAGTTTTTTTTTTTTTTTTTTTTTTTTTTTTTTTTTTTTTAAACTTTCTTACATTCATATTTTTATGTATGTGTTGGTATACATTAGAGGCGGTCTATGTTTGACATAATTGGAAACGACTAGGGTATTGACGTGAATTTAGTTCGCAAATAAGTCTGGTCGATTGTAATCTATAATTTATCAAGCCGCATACGATGCCGCCGCAACGTTTGGCGGGATAAAAGAACTAGTTACATATAATAGAAAAAACACTTCAACCTATCGTTTTGGATACTGTACTAAACACAATACTTGTATGTTTCTATTTCTTTAATGTAAACATTACAACCGTGAACTGTTTTTTGCATGAGTAAGACAATTAGCATCATGAGACTTTAAAAGATGAAAAACATATTCCCTCACCATATAAAAGAAACAATCAATCTATACGTTTAGTCCGAATAACTATAAATACCGAACTTAACGACCAACTTTTTATATATTTTTGATGTGATATAGTTGTAGGGTTGTTAATCGTATTGGGTTAAACACGAATATATTTACTCACGTCAAAAGTATCAACCCTTACTTGCACACACTTAAAAATTTTATAACCAGAACACGACCCGTTAACCCGTTTTATCTATACATGTCAAACTGGTTGTTGGTTTGACGGTAATAATTAAATCATAAACGGTCAATGAGTTGACATGTTTCATTTAATATGTTGATTGGTTATATTATAATGAAAACACTTACAAAAAATAAACCCGAACACAACCTGATTGAATGCATAAACTCAAAACCTGATTTTTTACGTGTCGTGTTCGTGTTATTGAAATCGCACTATTGAATGGTTGTAGCTGATAATGCCACAGTCACACAAAAAATAAAGATAATACTTTTGTAGATCCTCCAAGAAACTCTCATGTGTCTGCAATTAAACACACTACTTGAAGAACAATTGATTTCATACAATTAATCATCACCATGGCAGTAGCCATGGTTTCTCTCATGTCTCTCGTACGTTCTTCAACCCCTAAACCTCTTCTCAATTCTCATTTCTGTCCCTCCGGTCATCAGCCTTCTACCTCCGCCTCCGTCCATCTCCGCCGAGCACGGCGCTCCTCCGCCGCTCCTCCGTCACCGCTTTCTTCTCCGACCAACCGCAACCGCCGTCGCCGACGACAATCGAAGACAAAGACAATCCTCTGTTGCAGGACTTTGAGTTTCCTCCGTTTGATGTTATTGACGCTTCAGACGTGCGCCCTGGGATGCGTGCCTTGCTGAAGAAGCTAGTAAGTGTAATTGTGTTTTTGTGATTGCTGATTGTGGTGTTGATGAAGGTAGAGTGTTGCAGGATGATGATTTGGGGGAATTGGAGAAGACGGTGGAGCCGTCGTGGTCGAAGCTTGTGGAGCCGTTGGAGAGGATTGTTGATAGGTTGAGTGTTGTTTGGGGAGCTGTTAATCATCTGAAAGCTGTTAAGGATACTCCCGAGCTTCGTTCTGCCATTGAAGAAATTCAGGTGTTTCTTCTATATTGCTTTAGCCTTTAGGTTTGGTTGATTTTGCAGTTAGTGAGTTACATGAATGTGTTTGTTTATGTATGTATAATTGATGGTTCGTTTACTGTGACATGTTAACTTGAGGTTTGATCTTGTGATTTTACTTAAATTTACGTGCAGCCTGAGAGAATCACATTTGGTCTTAAGTTGGATCAAAGTAAACCAATCTATAATGCTTTCAAGGCTATAAAGGAATCACCAGACTGGGCAACTTTAAGTGATGCACGTAAACGCATAGTTGAATGTAAGTATTATGAAATTCTTTTGCTTGATAGATAAAACTTGTTATATTCTTATACTCGAGATTATGCAAGTTCTAAAATCAGCGAATTCATATCCAAACGAAGCACAAGCGTATATATGAATATAATGGATGCTCTATTATAATTTGGGCATTCATGCTACTCTTTTGGTTTGTTAGAATGTTAGCCAAATATTTTTGTCTGCGTTTGCATTCTGGGAACATTTGATGCTATAGATGATTCAGTGTCTATAAATAATGTTAAATATTTTTACCCTCTTTTATTCTAATTAAGTGTTTGTGTTTACTTTGACATCTTTCTGCAACTTGTGTACACATGCAGCATCAATAAAGGATGCTGTTCTCAGTGGCATCTCACTTGAAGATGATGAAAGAGAAGAGTTTAATAAAATTCAACAGGTATGTTATTGAGGTTGTCAGTATTGATCTTACTTTCAAATTTTTTGTTTATAACTTCAAGCATTTGGCTATTTTTATATACGTCAATTCTTATTTTCACATTATATGCATGATGAAATGATTATGAGTGTTGCCATATTCTTCACTTAGAGCATTCACAGTGGATTCACCATCCCTATCCTTATAATTCAACTAAAAATCTCCATCCACTAATTTTATATATCGTCTTTCAAAAACCTCCCGCATCCCATTCCCTATCTCTATCTTACTATTGCAATCCTTTATAATTTGATGATAGGGTTTAGGGATGAGAATCCAATGGAGAGGTGTTTTTAACCATTTCTTTAAATTTTGATGATAGTGATAGGGTTGATGAATCTATTGTGAATGCTCTTATATAACTATATATAGAGAATTTGTTACAAGTACTTAATACTTGGCTAAAATCATAGACTATACTGTATTTACTTTTATTTGTGAGTGAATCAATATATGATGTTTTATTGTAATTGATATAGCTAACTGTGTGACATTTATTGTGAATTGATTCCAGGAGTTGGCAAAACTTTCTAAAAGATTTGGGGAAAATGTTCTGGATGCCACGAAGAAATTTGAAAAATTAATAACAGATAAGAAGGAAATTGAAGGCTTACCAGCTACTGCTCTTGGATTGGCTGCACAAATAGCTACATCTAAGGTTTAAAAGAAAACTAATTACCTTATTATCCAAATTAGCACAATACATCAACTTTATCTTAATTAATTCTGTGTACCAATTTAGGGTCATGAAAATGCCACTGCAGAAAATGGGCCATGGATAATAACATTAGATGGGCCAAGTTTTATGTCTGTAATGCAACATGCTAAGAATCGCGCTCTGCGGGAGGAAATTTACCGTGCTTATGTAACCCGTGCGTCAAGTGGAGATTTAGATAATACTCCAATTATTGATCAAATTCTGAAGCTTAGGTTAGCAAAGGCTAAGCTTCTTGGATATAATAACTATGCAGAGGTCTAAATATTTCCTATGAAATTTAGTTGCTATCTAAATAAGCATCATCCATGTTTTATATTTTGATTACTTATTATGAAGAATTAATCATTAGTTAAGCATGGCTACCAAGACGGCTACTGTTGATAAAGCTGAAGAGCTTCTTGAAAAGCTGAGGAGTGCTTCTTGGGATGCTGCAGTTCAAGGTGATTATTTCAGTTTCTTGGAATAAATTTATATTGTTACTACTTTAATCTTTCTAATATTATCGACCCCCTTTTCTTTTCTTTTTCTTTTTTTCTTTTTTTTTTTTTTTTTTGCTTCTACATGTCATAGATATGGAAGAGCTCAAGCAATTTTCCAGAAGTCAAGGTGCTCCTGAAGCTGATGAGTTGGCACACTGGGATATTAGCTTCTGGAGTGAAAGACTAAGAGAATCAAAATATGAGATTAATGAGGTTCTTTATCTCTAGTATCTGTCATATCCCACAATCAAAATCCGAATACAAGTAATAATTTTAATTTTCTTTTCTTATAATATTAAAGATTAGACGTATATTGTGGATTTTACAGGAAGAATTACGACCTTACTTTTCATTGCCTAAAGTTATGGATGGTCTGTTTAACCTTGTGAAGATGCTATTTGACATTGATGTTGTACCAGCTGACGGTTTAGCACCAGTTAGATAACTAATTTCTCTGTCTTTTTTGGCTAGAAGACTCGTTTCATAAATTATGTTATTTTGTAGGTATGGAACAATGATGTAAAATTTTACTGCATCAAAGATTCAACAGGGGCACCTATTTCATATTTTTACTTTGATCCATATTCTCGTCCATCTGAGAAAAGAGGTGGTGCATGGATGGGCGAAGTTTTTGCACGAACCCGTGTGTTTTCACATGATAAAACCTCTGTTAGGCTACCTGTTGCTCATATGGTCTGCAATCAAATGCCACCAGTTGGTGACAAGCCAAGCCTTATGACTTTCCGTGAGGTATGCACTTAATTAAGAATCAAATATTACATATTGCAACTTTTACAGTTTATGTTTTGTAATATTTCATACGGTTCCTCAGGTGGAGACTGTATTCCATGAGTTTGGTCATGCGCTTCAACATATGCTAACAAAACAAGACGAGGGACTTGTTGCTGGTATACGTGGCATAGAGTGGGATGCTGTTGAATTACCCTCGCAATTCATGGAAAATTGGTGTTATCACAGGTATTAGTTTGCAGATTCCAGTGTTTATTTACATTACAGTAGACATCGATTGAGCCTATATATTAACCAATATGAAAATGATTGTAATTCTTCAAATAACCATCACAGGGATACCCTGATGAGTATTGCAAAACATTATGAAACTGGAGAATGTCTCCCTGAAGACATATATCAGAAGCTTCTTGCTTCCAGAACTTTTCGTGCGGGTACTATGAGTCTTCGTCAGGTTAGCTTCACAGTCATTACTTAGCAGGATGCACTGTCTACCTTTTTCTAAAATAATACCTATGTGAAGTATTTTCGCCTATTTATTGTCAAATTAATGTGTGTTTCGTGTAAATTATTTATCAACATAAGCTAAAGGTGCACCTTGTGCTATGTTTTATCTTGAACGGGTCAAACGGGTGATGTGACAAAATAGCTTAAAAGGAAACATGTCAAATGGGCCAAATCGGTGGAAACCCAACAAAAGAGCACTTTAAGTTTATAAAAAGGCTAAATAAATTGTCAGCAAAATTAAATTATTAAAAAATAATATCAGATTTGACGCACTTTGTTTCTATCAGAAAGGGACAAAATGGCGTTTCAGGTCATGTTGACTGTACCAAAGAGTTATATGTTTTGAGTTTTCGACCCATCACCCAAACCGCTCGAGACATCCATTCTGCCACCTCTAACACCAGCCATTTGGACACTTATCTTTTTGATGGATCGTTAATGTGATTCTCTACAATGTTATAGCTGTAACATTGGTTTTTGTCAATTTATGCTACAATGAATTGATGCTTATGTAAGGCTAGTATATTTGGTCCTGGCCAGAATGAACTATGGCAAGTTAGTGTTAGGAATCAAGCGGCACAGCGGAACCAACACACGAGCACAAACGATTATCACGTATAATAGAAAATAAACGACACAAGGATTTAACGTGGTTCGGTCTGTGTGACCTACGTCCACGGGCTGCAAGCCTGCAACTAGGGTTTTCTTTATTTGCTCAGTACAAAGATTACAAATGCATGACAGGGTATATATAGAGACTAATTAAGGTTAACAACTTAATGAACAAGAAAACTAAACATGGGCCTAAGCCCAAAGTCTTCACAAACCCAACAATCTCCCACTTGAAGGCTTTGCGATAAATTCTAGCCCGCCATTCAAGTAAAAGCAACCTAGTCGTCTAGTAACTTCAGTAATCTTTAAACAAGCCTTCCAAGCCTCCAGAGACTCCATCACATATCCTAGTTGCAGCGACCCCTCATCATCAAGTACCAGAAGGGCCAGTTGAAGCTCCCTCGAGCTCCAACTCAGTCGTGGCTAGTCCCGCCAACGACTCATCCTCCATCTTAACCGATTTGGACATTCCACCGGATTCAAAGATACACCAAGGATCACCATCACTCTCCAAATTCAGCAAACAATCATCAGGAGAGAATTTTTCAGTCGTAGTCTTTAAAACCCAACGATTCTTTGTAATTGTATCCGAAACACGTCCTGTGCTCCCACTGTCACCGAATCCCCTGAATGGTTTAGACTTTCGAGCTCGTTCACCTAACATCCCTGCTCCAGACTTCACGTTTGCAAAATGAACTCTCTTAGCACCAGATTTAGCGAACCAGATTTTGTCGTGTTAACCGGGACAGTCATACATCCCTCCATTTAACCAGGACAGTCATACAGTCATAACCAGATTACCATTGATCACCCTCCATTTACCACCACCAAACCTCACTTCCAGTCCTTGTTCATCCAGCTAACCAACTGAAATCAATTTCTTCTTCAGCCCCGGAATTACCCTGACATTCTCTAGGTTCCATGTAGTACCCAGTGAAGTAACCAGATCAATATCACCCATGCCCGTTACCTCAAGTATCTCGTCATTTGCTAATCGTACCTTTCCAAATCACAATGTTTCAGATTCACCATCGTTTCCCCATTGTCCATGGCGTGAAACGAAGCCCTTGAATCCATGACCCAAGAGTCCACACTGTTTTCCACACTAAGTATCAATGCATCACAATGTTGTAAAAATCGCTAGGCGCTAGGCGCTAGTCGGGCGGCGAGGTACCGACTAGGGATTAATCGGGGATTAATAGGGATTAATCGGTTTGGAGATTTTATATGTATTTTTTTATAAATTATATATATAGTTAAGAGTAATATACTTCAAACATAAATAATTAAAAATAAAATAAACAATCAAGTACTACAAACATCAAATAGTTCAAAATATAGTAGTTCAAATACTTCAAAGATCAAATAGTTTAAAACTGAGTAAATGGGTCAGATTTATATGTTAATGTAAAGGCTGGTCACAGTTGGAGGTCAACTTTTAGAGGCTGGTCAATGTGTTGTCAATGTTGGCTAGGTTTAGAATTGAGTAAATGGGTCAGAATTATAAGTTAAAAAGCACAAATATTTGCGTTGACGATTTTGACCGCCTAGGAAATTCTCCGATTACTCCGATTACTACCAATTAATGCCGATTAATGCCGATTATTCCGATTATTGCCGCCTAGGACCGACTACCGATTTTTTGTACCGATTAGTTGAAATCGAGAAAGTAATGGGACGACTACCGATAATCCCCGATTAATTGGCCGCCTAGGCCGATTTTTACAACACTGATGCATCATTATCAGAAGCATCCCCAGCAGCAATGTTTAATTCTTTCTTATTCGGACTTTGACTCTTAACGTGTCCCACTTTATTGCAGCTCCAACACTTCATATTCTTTCTAGGTTTAGATGAACTCCTTCCCCGACTCCCACTGTTCCTGTTATTACCCTGACCCTACCAACATTTAGTAGTTCACATTGATGATTCCCAGTTCCTTCTTCTGACTTCTTCACCCATAATTAGATCTCGAATGCCATTAAGAGTGAAACCTTAGTCCCACAGAACTTGAAATGCAGTCATGGTTCCAGACCAACTATCAGGCAGAGACGACAACAGCAGTAGAGCTGACTTCATCATCAAACTTAATTCCAACAGATACAAGTCTTGTTAAAATTGAATTTAGATTATTAATGTGAGCAATCACCGAGCTTCCTTCTTTCAT
>JACCIY010000628.1:0-26596 GCA_025506505.1 Flaveria sonorensis
AGTACGTAGATTTATATCTCATACATTTTCATTGAGGTTGATCGATCAAGAGGGATTCAGTTTCCAATCCCAAACGAGTGCATAGCCGCTATAGATATAAAAGCAGTCTGGGAAGGCATGGAGGAGTCTCAAAATCTCAGACTCACCAAAGCACTTGGTGTCATCAATTTTTCTTCTAAAAGATCAAACAAATTCTTTCATTTGCAAAATTCCTCCCAGCAGTTAACCAGGTTGGCATTTGCTAGTAAAAAGGATTTCCTTGAAAATTAATGTTTGGCAAACCGTTGAGATGTTTAGAAGGATTTTTCTCTTTGTTATCAACAATTTGGGGTCTTAAAAGTGGAATCTTATGTCATTGCACGGGTTTAGGGCTAGAAAGAAGGAGGTGGGATGTGAAGCCATATTTTACATAGAAAATAAAGAAGAAGAAATAAAAAGAAGTTCGGCTTGACACCCTAGATTTTTTTATTTTTCTCAACTTGTATTCGTGCGACAGCTTCAATTTCTGATATTAAGACCACAAAGTCGAGTTGGTAGCATTTCACTAGAAACTAGGTTTAAAAGAATCACTAAATTCAAAATGGTTTGCCAAAATGTACTAGTATTCCAAAAAGTCCCATAAACATGTGATGATACCGTTCAGAGATGATCCCATAAGATGATTTTTTGTCATGGAAGAAAAGTTCAATTAAAAGCCAAATGGTGTAGTGAGATCATTTTTAATTTGTTTTGAAGGCGGAGATGAACCCAATTTGGCAACAGAAAAAGCTTAATAGATTTTGTAAAGAGATGGCATTCTTGTAACTCCTACTCCCCGCTTGGTGCGGTTGGTAATAGTGCATGGGGACACAATCACATCATGGAATGTGATTTCTACATGATATTGCCAAGTCAAAAGGAAAGACAGTGGCTCAGGTATTAATTTTCAACCTCTACTCTTAGATATGAAAATGCTCTTAAAATATGTACAAGTTAGCTCTTTAGTCAATTTTTTTCAATTTAAGTGAAAAATGATAATTCATTGATTATAAAATCGAACTTCAAACACTTTATATAGTTTCATGTCAAATACTAATATCATACATGAAACATGTATTGAAGTTTTATACTGACATGCAGATTCCTTAAGATGCATGTGTAACTATAGCAGTAAAAAGCTTCAAACACAGAAGAATGCAGCTGAACCTTGACATCTTTGACTGTCTCTAACTAGGGAACTAAACAAAATTGATCAAATTCCATAACGTCGGCATGTCTATCTGATTGGAGCAATGGTGATTGACACTGATCGATGTCAAAGTATCAATCAAATAAATATTAAAATGTGTTTCCTATTCACCTAAACTAGTTAGGATAAGTAGGGTTGTCGATCCTCGTGGAATTAGTGGTCGGTGTATTGTACCTTGATTTAGAAAACAATGACTAATTAAATTAACAATTATTAACTATTGCCTTTTGGCTGAAAAATTGGATTTTATAATGATTAATAAGTAAACTATGAAAACGAATTGCAAATAATGAAACTTGGTTAAGAAAACGATTATACGAAGAGTAATCACTTCGGATCTAGGTTTGGTTTTCATATTTTTTAATTCAACTTCATGGAAAATCCTTAATAGGGATTCTGTACGTGCGATGATTAAGTGATATCGCTAATCAAGACTTAATAGGTCTTAATACACAATGCCAATCGATTGGAAACCAAAACTTGCAATCATATAATTTCCGGAAGATTAAATGATATTCAAATAAAAGTTCACCAAATCATTGTTTAAATAACCAAAACATAAGTTAAACTTATAAAAGAACTAACAGGTTTCTAAAGTTTAATCCCAACAAAGTTAAACAAAACAAAAACTAATCACACAAAACCTAATACCCGAAGTAGATCACGAGAAGATTAGCCGCCCATCGTTCTTGAATGATCTCAAAACCGTGTTGATTTGCATTCCGGATGATTGTATCTTGTTTTTTGAGAGTTGGAATGGTGAAAAATTGATCTCAGAACGCCCAAAATTCGTCTTTAAACGTTCTAGGTCGAATGAGAATCAAGTGGTGGCTGAAACATAATAAAACGTGATTTTATAGGTTTTCAAAAATTGTCCTGGCGTATCCTATGCCAGTAGCGTAGCTACGCTGGGACCCTTTCTTTCTGCTGATTTTTTTCTTGAGCTGGCGTAGCCTACGGTGGCTACAGTAGGCTACGGTGGAAGCCTTTCTGCTGCACTTTGAAACTTCGTTTCTTGACCCTCCAATGACTTGTTTTATCATGTAAGCTTCCAAATTCCTGTTTTTCCTACAAAATCACTTCCAACTTTATAGTCAACCTATTCAACTCAATCACATGCGTATAAACGAATAATCATACGTAATATTTGACGTTTAAACACTTAAAATCTCATTCCAACGCACACACATCACATCCCCACACTTAAGCTTTGCTTGCCCTCAAGCAAATCTAATTCAAACCATTTAACACATTAAAACCAAATCCCTTGCACGCCTTAGCGATAGTCCAAAGTCATGCCCATTCCAGAATTGCAATAATCATATTTGGCTAGCAAGTAGGATGTTACATTTAATTCAAATAGAATTCGACTAATTAACCTAACAAGATTCCGGCTTTTATTGTCATGCAACACACCCCTCACCATTTGTCACTCATCTCAGTTTATTTTCTGGATCGGTGAAAATTGCACCAATATATCACTCAAAGGTCCACATATAAAACTTTTATCATATGCTTGGGTGACAATCAAACTTCCACGATAATAAATTTACAATGCACACATCAAAAGGACTTACGAGTTTTGGCTTAGGTTAAGGTAGGAATGATTGGCTGTGAGTGGCTAAAATATAAATTTAAGGCAATACCAACTGTTAACATTTCTATTGACATAACTATCACTCGAACAAAGCAAACGCATGGTGCATATTTACCCCATAACCACAATCTGCTTTTCTTTTCTTTCCTTTTTTTGATATTTTATTTTATTTTATTTTTATTTATTTATTTATTTTTATTTTTTTTTTATTTTTATTTTTTATCTTTAGCATAATCAAATACTGCAGCTAATATGAATGTTCAACAGTGGTAACTGAGTCACATTGGGTAAATTTTGATTTGGGTTTTAATGATATGGGTTTGTCAAATAAACAGTTTAAAGCTCGAAAGTGGCTACTAAGGAAATTTTAAGTAAACTGATGCATCACAAGAAATGGTGTTAAAAGAGAAGGGAATCCTAGATTGCCTCTATCATCTATTGCATTTATCAAATTCACCGTCTTAGTATATATCAAATCACACAAGTTCTAAAACAAAGAATCATATGGCCTACACTCAACAATTGAAACACTTTTTATGTGAACTAACAATCTAGTAAGCTTCAAAATCTCACCAAGTAGGAATTAGGGTTGTCGGCGTGTGCATGCTTTTATTACACCCATTAGCCTGTTACCCTAACTAGACAGTTCTTAATTTTTTTGTAAAACCTTGCTAACATAATTATTTTTCCTATCGTAGAATTAAGCCATGACTAAGGACCCTTACATCAAACATGACAAGAATCAATTGGTATGCTTGTTGTTTTCATGTTCGATTGGATTGCTCTTTCAACTCTTGCCTCCCTCACCCATCCCCACACTTGGGTTACATTGTCCCTAATGTATGGTGTGTGAGGTTAAGTGTGTGATGTTTCTTTGCTTTGCACATCAGTTTATCCAAGAAATCAACCCAAAAGACTTTTCCAACCCAAACCGACCCGGATAAAAATATAACCATAACCAACATATCCTACTAATACACCACCAACATACCTTTTACCCATTAACATAAATTGTCTCACACCTCCCGACCACCCAATTACCAAAACAATTAACGCTAGTTTAATATTCAGAAAACATTAACAGATAAGAGGAGTACGTGGACCTGATCATAGATTAGCGAGTACTCAATAGTAAGGATTCTGTGGATCGTCAAAGATGCTCCTCATTGTGTCTGAGAATGTTCCAAAGTTGAAGGCATCCGATGAGCTTCCTTGACTTTGTTGTTGCTGTTCATCTTGAATAGGGTCGAGCCATGGTGAGTGATGCACTGGTGGGACCGGGTAGTGCACTGTTCCATCATATGGGGCAAGAGTGGTGTAGTCTACAATCTCCGGATGTTCAATCACCGGTTCACCTGCTTGCCAAGCGTTGTGCATCCGCCTCCTTTGATCATCTTGCCACCTTAAGTTCACTTCACGTTCTTGATTCCATGCGTGGGTGCGATTCTAGTGTTCCTGACGGTTGTGGTTTAACATTGTCCCAATGTAGCTGCTCAAACCAGCGAGTGTTTTGATCGTAGGTGGCCTGTTGGTAACTTGTCCACGAATCAAAGTCTTTCGGCCTTTGTTGAACAACAAATTCTTCCATACCTTGGTAACCCCCATAAGTATCATAGTAGTTAGGCATACCACCAAAGTAAGGTGCTCTTGCTCCACCGTCTTCCATCTCCTCATCACTAACTTCCTCTTCCCCACTATCCTTCATCCGTTTACCCCTCGTCTAACGGTTCAGCATCCAACCTTAATGCTCTCCATTTTTTTCAGCGTTTTTCAATTTGTGATAACGGGCTATTTTTACATATGACCAACCAAACGTGCTCAACCCTGATAGATTAAAAACGGGGATGTCCTCCTCATGGAAATCTATTTCTGGTATGATGACTCCTTGACGTTTAAGCAACGCGGTGATTAGTCGGCAATATGGGATTATTTGTTTATCCACTTTGTTGCGTGAATACCAGATGTTCATCATCACTAGATGTTTGAAGGATATCCTTGGTGACCCGTCATGAGGGAATGCACTATCTGCACATCTGGATGCCTCAAATACCCTTGATCACTTCTACGAGGTAGGATGTTTTGTTGCACAATCAAAAGTAGCAACCTTGCTTGCATTTTCCTCTGGTCTAGCCTCATCCTCCCATCATTGTCGGGTAAACAAACTCCTAAAGCATTTGATTCCATTGAGGATGTAAATGACACTTTCGAATAATTCCATCGAGGATGGGTATAGTATTTGCTTTCCTCCACGCCTATCCGGTATAGAATTGAAGTTGGCAATTTCTTTTAGTGTGTCATGAGACATTATGACTTCTCTGCCTCCAACATCACCGACCAGCCTCATGGTCTTTGGTGGTGATCGACCACCCTCATACTTCAATGAACCCACCCATTCTATTACGGGGTTCATATACTTTCTATCAGTCACTCCGTCATAGCAATTCAAAACCGCTTCCCAGCGATAGCCTCAAAT
The DNA here is from genome assembly GCA_025506505.1 of Flaveria sonorensis. NCBI lineage: Eukaryota > Viridiplantae > Streptophyta > Magnoliopsida > Asterales > Asteraceae > Flaveria > Flaveria sonorensis. The sequence continues at coordinate 5,299 of JACCIY010000628.1, forward strand.
TTTTGCACGATACCAAAAGCTCGGAATTCATTCAAATTAACTACCCTCTCATATAAGAATCCGTTATGAGGGTCTTTCTGATTAAGCATCTTGTCTGCGAATAGTTGCTTATGAAACATCCTATCCTTCTTTTCCAGAGATCCCGTCTTCCATACTGGCTTTGCCCTTGGATAATCTCCGATACGGGTTCCTCCATCATCATCTTCCTGACCCTCCATTCTCCTTCGTTGTGCTTCGGGTTCGGCTCTAGATGGTCTAGCCGGTTCTTTTCCTTTTCGTCCCATCTACACACATCAAACGTATTCAACCAACAAACCATGTGAAATTAACATTATCAATTGAACTTTTAACATCTAATGAGCAACATTCATGACCAACAACCCCCTCCCCACACTTATTTTTAGCATAGTAGCTATTGATTTCTTTTGATTGGTTAACTCAATTAATAACAATGAGAATTCTACAGGTTTGACTTATAAAAGTCAAACTGTCATATTCAACAATGTTATTCAAAGTTCACTATCCTTAACTTGTATCACCATCAATAATCTATGTCGTATTCTAGCATATCAAGACAATATGTAGCACCAATTTATCAATAAATTCCATACAATCATCCCAATCTAAGTGCAATGTATATTCAAGTATTCAACTTTCTAGCAACATAATCGAGTCATCATATGCGAAAGTGAAAAGATCTTACCTTTGTTGTTGATACGTTGTGGAACACTTAGATTGCAAGAAAATTGCTTAAAATCAAAAACCCCCAATTTTGGAAATTAGGGTTCGTCGTGCTCCGTTTGGATTACACAAAACGACAGAGATTCATGTAACACTAACACCGCAATGCGTTCCTTGCGAAAAACTAAGTGAAAAACATTATTTATTTGTTGGATTTAATGGATGGATGATGAAAGTAGAGATAAATGTTGGTTATGGGGGTTGTGGTGATTAAAAGAAGAAGGGAGAGGGGTTATGGGGGTGAAAAGAGGTGAATAAAGGGTTGTGTGGCTGAAAATTCGTTCAAATCCCGTCCACCAGAATTGACTCTGGCGTAGGCTACGCTGACCACCGTAGCCTACGCTGGTAGGGTTTCTGCTGCAATCGATTTCAAGTCCACCGTAGGCTACGGTAGGTACCGTAGGCTACGGTGGAGGTGGTTCTGCCTTTTTTTTTTAAATCCACCATTTTCTTCAAGTTCACATGCTTATTCCTATCATACTCAAAATCATTCTCAAAAGTGGTGTTCATGCTTACATGTGAAGTATAAGTAGGAACACACACGTTAGTCATATCTGCCACAAAAACTTTATCATTAACAAAATAATTAATCACTTGGAAAATACATTAAAACGTAACTTACGAGTTTCGTAAGTCATGTCAATTGTTCCATCCCGACAATTGATTTGAGCATTGACAGTTGCTAAAAATGGTCGACCTAATATGATATTCGGTTGCTTATTTGTCCTTATTGGTGCATAATCGAGCACCATAAAGTCCACAGGGTAGTAAAATTCTCCCAACTTGATTATAACATTCTTTACCATCCCCCAAGGACATTTTGAGTCAAGTCAGCTAACACCATAGTGGTGTCAACTTCTTCTAAAGGACCAAAGTCATACTGATCATATAACATGCCTGGCAAGATACTGACAGCTGCTCCATAATCCAAAAGTGCTCTTTTTATCTTCAACTTTCCTACTTTGATTGGAATGATGGGTGCACCTGGGTCACTCTCTTCCATCGTATCGGCTTTCTCTTCCTTATCTGCAACTTGTTGTGAAAAAGAAGTAAAGTCATTATCAAAAATTTCAGAGTCAGGAAGGATACTAACCGAATTAATATGAACATTTCTCATATTTTGTGTGTTGGTTCCTTGATGTTGAGGATTGACCGTGGTATCACTCGGTAGCTTTCCATGGTTCCTTTTAATTTGAGCAACATCCTCTGCAAGTTGACCCACTTGTTTATTTAAGGCTTCATAAGCCTTGTCCCTAATTTCATTTTCTCTCTTGTTGTCTTTCATATTCTCTTTCATCATGTTCATCAAAGCATCCAACTTTGCATTTGTAGACTCTTCACCACCAAGTTGTCCAGATTGAGCGTTACTTTGATAGTTGCATGATGAATTACCTTGTTGATCCCTATGATTATGTTTCCTTGAGAATATGAAGTTCTTTGATAACCACTTTGATTATTACCTTGAAAATTAGGGTTCATCTGGTTTGAAGCATTTCCATACTTAAAATTAGGATGGTTTCTTAGTCCGGGATGATAAGTATTGGAATTCATATTGAATTGCTTTCTATCTCCGTAAACTTGATTAACTTCCTCTTTTCTTTCTATCACTAACTGACACGCATCAACATTATGACCTAACTCACCACATTCTTCACACACATCGTATCCTACAGTTACAACCTCCTTTGTACCCGTTTGCCCTAACCTTGCCAATTGTCTTTCCAATGCTGCAATCCGCTCCTTAGTCTCATAGTCAACCGTGGTTGATCGTACCGAATTAGGTTTAGATCGTCTACTGGCAGAGGCTTGCGCCTTGGAGTTTCTACACATTCTTTCTAAAAATTCCCAGTCTGCATCTTCATGATTGGAAAGGAATGTGCCATTGCTTGTAGAATACAAATATTTCCTTTCCTCAATCGTCAATCCATCCGAGAAAGCCTTTATCAACTCCCAACGTTCAATTCCATGGTGTGGACACATGCGAATAAGTTCCTTAAACCTCGTGAATGCTTCATGAAATTGTTCCCCTGCTTGTTGTTGGAAAGATCGAATAGCCTCTCTTGCGTCACTGGTCTTACCCATAGAGTAATATTCATCGAAAAATATTTGTTGCATTTCTTGCCATGTGTGGATACTATTGTCAGGCAAGGTAAGGAACCATTGCTTAGCTCTGTCTTTTAAAGTGAATTGAAACAATCTCAACCTCACTTCATCTTGTGTGAAGTGATTCCCACCAATAGTGCTACATATTGCATCAAATTCAGCAAGATGCACATATGGTTCTTCTATTGCAGTACCTCGAAATGCAGGAAGAATAGTGAGATAATGAGGGCGTACATCAAAAGCTCTTCCTCTACGATTTGGTGGTGCGATGGGATTTGGATTTTCAGAAATATCCGGTCTAAAATGGCTATCCACACCTTTTACTTGAGCTCTTTGAGGTCTTCTTGGCTGATTGACGTTATTATTAACCCTACCCCTTTGTTGGTTGATAGGTGGTGCATTCCACCCATGTTGATCATTCCCCCAATTGTTATTTCCGTTTTGTCCATCACCTCCACCAAAATTTCCATTCCAAGCATCATAATTTGCACCGTTATAGGGTTCTTCATTATTATCCCATTCATCTTCATAATTCTCATCACCCGTGTGAGCACTATGCATGCTTACATGATCAAAGTCGTCTCCTTGATTGAGGTTATTTTGATTCATATTATTGTTGGGAGGTGGTTGATTTAGGTTGTTGTTGCGGTTGTTATTTGGTGGTGGGGGTGGATTTGGGATTTGGTGTTGGTTATTGGGAGGAGGGTTTGAATTTTGAGGTGGTTGGTTGTTTGTATTATCCATGTTAGTTGAATCAGAAAAACTATAAGCTGCTTGATCAATGGCTTGTGAAATTGATGTAGTTGGTAACCCTGATCGATGCAAGACACGATTATACCTTGCTGATTTCTCTATCTCTGGATCGAACACTAGCGGTGATTTCCTGCCCGAATATCGAGTATGCATGCAATCTGTCACCTGCACACTGAAAATACCAAGCGTAACACGTAAATAAAAACAATTAAAATAAGACAAGTAACAAATTTTTTTTTAAACAAATAAAATAAAAACACCAAGCGCACCGATTCCCTTGCAACGGCTCCAAAATTTGATCGATGTCGAAGTATCAATCAAATAAAATATTAAAATGTATGTTCCTATTCACCTTAAACTAGTTAGGATAAGTAGGGTTGTCGATCCTCGTGGAATTAGTGGTCGGTGTATTGTACCTTGATTTAGAAAACAATGACTAATTAAATTAACAAATTATTAACTATTGCCTTTTGGCTGTAAAAATTGGATTTTGTAATGATTAACAAGTAAACTATGAAAACGAATTGCAAATAATGAAACTTGGTTAAGAAAACGATTATACGAAAGAGTAATCCACTTCGGATCTAGGTTTGGTTTTCAATAGTTGTTTAATTCAACTTCATGGAAAATCCTTAATAGGGATTCTGTACGTACGATGATTAAGTGATATCGATAATCAAGACTTAATAGGTCTTAATACACAATGCCAAATCGATTGGAAACCAAAACTTGCAATCATATAATTTCTGGAAGATTAAATGATATTCAAATAAAAGTTCACCAAATCATTGTTTAAATAACCAAAACACAAGTTAAACTTATAAAAGAACTTAACATGTTCTAAAGTTTAATCCCAACAAAGTTAAACATAAACAAAAACCTAATCACACAAAACCTAATACCCGAAGTAGATCACGAGAAGATTAGCCGCCCATCGTTCTTGAATGATCTTCAAAACCGTTGTTGATTTGCATTCCGGATGATTGTATCTTGTTTTTGAGAGTTGGAATGGTGAAAAATTGATCTCAGAACGCCCAAAATTCGTCTTTAAACGTTCTAGGTAGAATGGAATCAAGTGGTGGCTGAAACATAATAAAAACGCGATTTTATAGGTTTTCAAAAATTGTCCTAGCGTAGCCTACGCCAGATAGCGTAGCCTACGCTGGGACCCTTTTTGCTGATTTTTTTCTTGAGCTGGCGTAGCCTACGGTGGCTACAGTAGGCTACGGTGGAAGCCTTTCTGCTGCACTTTGAAACTTCGTTTCTTGACCCCTCCAATGACTTGTTTTATCGTGTAAGCTTTCAAATTTCTTGTTTTTCCTACAAAATCACTTCCAACTCATAGTCAACCTATTCAACTCAATCACATGCATATAAACGAATAATCATACGTAATATTTGACGTTTAAACACTTAAAATCTCATTCCAACGCACACACATCAAGCACAACGATGTATTGGCCAAGATCGATGCAGAGCTTGATGAATGAAATAATTTGATCAGTTAAACATTGTATGTTATGCATACTTTGTTATGATGTCACTACTTTGGGTATTATGCTTATCTACAAAGAGCTTGTGCACATTGCCACAATTTGATTAGATATCTGTAACTAAATTTGAAAATATTGTGTATGTTATGGGTTGAATATTATGCATGTTACATTCATATAAATTGCCCTTTTGGTAGCCACCCTGTTAGTTCAAAACAAATGGATCAATCTCTTTACTTTAGTTTTGGGCAGGGAGTTCTTAACTAAACGTTTTGTATGTGTATAGTTTGAATGTGACTGAAAACACTGTGCGTTAATGGGTTGTGACATGTTTTAGTATTTTTCCTTAGGTTATTCGAAGCAATATTCCTGTAACAACTCATTGTGGCCATACTATTCATATGTAAGACTAAGTCACACATTTGAGTCTTAATGGACCTTAACATGTATTATTTTATTTTCTTGATTACTTTTATTTTGATTTTAATAATATAACGATTTTCTTGTTGCTACGCACTCATTTTTGTTAACGCAATATCATGTTTTATTGAATTCCGAGTATAGCACTGCGTTCTTATTTTTATCTACTTTCCAATAAAAATGTCGTTTAAAAGAAGTTATGCATAATATTATACAAGTTATCGAAGCACGAATTACATATGCATAATGTTTTTAAAGTTTTTTTTTCATATAAAATTTCTAACATTATCATGCCCTCACTGCAACACATGATGTTAACTTTTGTCACGGTTTAACATGCCAAGAAGACATAAATTTTATTCGAAAAACTGATTCTTGATTCCGCACCCGATACAACTTTTATTTCAAAATTCGCAATAACGGCTATGAACTGAGGCACACCCTCAACTCACATCGGTGGTAAGGTAGATCTCAAAAATCCAATCACAATCTGCGTCATAGAGTTTTGATTGGTGTATGGGTGTCCTCCATTCTTTTAAACCTTATCATATATCCAATTAAAATAATATATTAACATCACGTAAGGTTTATATTTACTGACCAACCCTAACCATCCGATCAACTTCATTTTCTATAACCGGCCAGGTGTTGTGTTTCATTTATTTATTTATTTTATTATGAGTTTGAGTTACAAAATAAAGCACTTCAGAGTTTATACAAACGTAAAACGGCAAATTAGGGAAAAAAATTCTTACTTCAATTATATACAACATCATGCATTTACACTAACGTAATATTACTATGACGTGAGGGGTTCAAATTGATCTGATCTCCATGAAATGTAAGGTTTTATAGCAAGTTTTACGTATGTGAATTTAGGTAACCTTTTGGATCGTGCCTCATAATAATGTAAATATTATCACGACCAGAGATCTTATATCCAACACGTACACAGTGGTATTACAGAAGATGTGGCCAACGATAATGGTGGTGTTGGAAGTGTGGCGGCGACGGCGATGGTGGTAGAATTATTGGAAAAGATCAAATGGAGGGGCGGTGGCGGGGTGGGGGGAGGTTGGAGACGAAGCACGGCGTTTCTGCTTTTTTATCTAAAAATTACGAATAAACTTATATTTCGCTATAATTGTATTTGATCGGTAGTTACTTGCTAGGTTTTACTTTATTCCTTAGGTTGTTCGGTAGTAGCAGTGACAAATTAACGACGTAAGGATAATCTATCACTGATTATTGACTAAATAATGAGAGCCACATAATTACTTTTTTATTAATTAGGCTTTAATGGTCCTAATGAGTTAGTTTATGTTACTTAGACTTTAATAGCCCTAATGAGTTAGTTTAAGTTACTTAGGCCATAACAAGTCATTTTAGAGCCAATGTCATGTAGAGGTGTGAATTTCTGACACGATCTGAAAAAACGATACGAACCTAACACGAAATTCACGAGTTTGAGTTTGTTATAATAGGGTTCAGGTCGAGTCCAACAGGTTCGCGGATTGGCCCGATTAACATGTTTTTTATTTATTTTACTTTTTTGTATATTTTGTGTCATAAATTATATTTCTTATGTGCTTTATTTCCAAATTTAAAACTTAAAACATATATTGGCATAAAATTTATAACCAAAATATAATTGTTTTATATTAATTGATATCTTTTGTCGTAAATTAGTAATTTTGAAGTATTAATATGTGAAAAAAATAAAAAAATGGTGTTAATTAGGTCGTGTTTGTGTCAACCTATAAATTTCCGTATCATGTTCGGGTTGACACTTTTGACACAATTTGTTGGTTCGGGTGGTGTTTGGGTTTGCGTAAAAATTTCGGGTTCGTGTCAGGTTGGACCTGACAACCTGAGAACACGACCCGTTTAGCAAAACTAACTTACACTTTTGGCCCTTAAATGATGTTGACATGTGCTAGTGGGTTATTTAGTTTATACCAAGTCACATTAAATTATAACAAATCATTTTGGGTGTTAGTGGGCCGTGGTATGTTTTAATATTTTTCCTTAGATTATTCAAAGTGATGTTCACGTAACAACTTATTTTGGCCATTTTGGCCATACTATACATATGTAAGACTAAGTAACATATTTAAGCCTTAATGGACGTTAACATGTATTAGTGGTTAGTTTAATATACACAACGAGACACATAGAAGCTATAACACGTTATTTTGTTCTAACCTCGTTTTCAAATTTACAGATAATTTACACTAGCTTTCTAGATCATTTGGATAATAACATTACATTTCTAGATTAAACACATACATAAAATATTCAGGTTAAGATTTGCTATAGCACACACTAAAAAACACAAAAATACTTTCTACTTTGTTTTTCATGGTGATCTGCCACACATAAATAGAAAGACCACAAATAAAAAAGAAGGATTCATGGACCACCAAAGGATGGTTTTTTTATTTTTATTTTTTTATCTTTTAAGAAGGGGTATGTGTGGCTTGGTATGGTAGGATCAAATTTTCATGTGTTGCTTTCTAGAACACCAAGTCCAAAATCGTTGCTACCACCAAGTAATCATAGAGGATAAAAAATAGACAAGTCTAGACTATGGAGAAAGGACAATAGTAGGCAAGAAACTCAAACAATCAATCAATGCCATTTTTTGACGTTGGGTTAGTATTTTTAGTAGCATCTGATTTAAACTGAAAGAGTATATTCATTCAGTAACTGTTAACATAGACAAACATTCATTCTGGAAAGATGACGAAATCAAAAGATTTCGTCGCTTTTTTCGTTGGTGATCTGTTGGTATTTGCCTTCAAATCCATGACATAGCTTTTAATCGGTAATTTGTTGGATGCCCATCGGTATCATTATTTTTTTAATCAAGAAATCGCTGAAACCCGCTAGTAATATATTAGTAGTTAGTGACAACGTGTGTCCATTGATATCTTTACACGAATAATCCTTTGATTAATTATCACTATAATTGTGGATCACCCTCAAGGGGCCCACGTACTATGAGGTCTAAAACCTTATTATCTAAGTCACGTATCAATTTTTGGATATAATCTAAAAAATTATCGATGAATCAACATACGTATCACCTATCCTTATGTGGTTTGAATATACATCTCCCCATAACATGTTATGGCTAGCCTGAGGTACTTTGGTTACAATTTAAATTCAATGAAACTTTCACACACCACAGAAAGCTTATCCACATAAGTACTTTGGTCTCATTATTAATTTTTAAAAAATAATGCATATAGAAAAACAATTTTTTTTTATCCTATATATGCTCCACAATAACATATTCTCTTAAAAACTCAAAACAAATCTCCAAAAGAAACCCTAAAAATGACTACAATCCCACGGAAGATGATAACCTCTTCGGAAGGTGCCCGCCCTATCCCAGTGATCGCTCTGGGAACAGCATCAGAGCTAACCATTGCGGCCATCGAGGTGGTGGCACCATCGACTCTAGTTGAAGCCATTAAGATAGTTATCGTCACTTTGACACAGCAGCAATATATGGAACCGAAAAATCTGTCGGGGAAGCCATTGCAGAAGCTCTGAGATCGGGCCTCATAAATCCCGATCGGAGATGTTTGTTACCACTAAGTTGTGGTGTAACTCTGCTGATCGTCATCTTGTTGTACCAGCCATCAAGCAGAGTCTCAAGTAAGTTGTTTTCATACTTCAATTCTGTATCTTTAAATTTGAGTATGTAAAGATATAAAATTGTATGTTTTTGTGCCTAGGATAGTCTTTTTTATGTTTTTATGTAACAAAAGTTTAAGTTTTCTTGTCATTCATGTGTTGTATTTTATGTCTGTTATGAGACGTGACATGATGTGTGTATCACTACATACGCAATAAAGATCACATGACGTAACATTTGGTTGGGGAGATAGTTATTAATGTGCTTGTCCCATGTGTTTGAGGTGGATACTAAGGCACTAGAGTTTCTAATTCTCATGCTTAAAAGTTTAAATCTTTTTATTCAATCACCAATTATTGTACTTTTGTTCATGGACCATTTTTTGTTACTATATACACTATATAGTTGTCATTGCTCGTTAGATATATTAAACTTACTTTATACTCATAATTAGTATCAAATGAAGTTGTTGGTCTAAAACATTTGCATAGATACAACACAAATGCATCTTATATTTGTTGGTAATATTTATGATTATTACATATTATATTAGTTTGGAAAAATATTGTTTGACTATGTGAGTATGTTATTTAGTTTATGGTACATATTAGTTATTAAAGCTAATCACGTTACAAACAAAATTGAGAGAAGATATATTAACTTTATGAACTAATGTAGGAATTTGGGACTAGAGTATGTGGATTTGTATCTTATACATTTACCTATAAAGCTGAACCAAGAGGAATTCAAAAGACCGGTTCCAAACGAGTGCATAACCGCTTTAGATATAAAAGCAGTTTGGGAAGGAATGGAGGAATGCCAAAATCTTGGACTCACCAAATCAATTGGTGTGAGCAACTTCTCTTCTAAAAAGATCAGACACATTCTATCATTTGCGATAATCCCTCCGGCCATCAACCAGGTGATCATCAACTCATGAAAGCTTTTCAAGTCACTTGCTTGATGTTCCCATTAGAAGATTAATTATAGTAGAAACAAGAAGTCAAAAAATTCAAATCGATGGTACTAACATTATTTTCATTTTATTTGAAGGTTGAGATGAACCCACTTTGGCAACAGAAAAAGCTCATCAATTTTGTAAAGAGAATAACATCCTTGTAACTGCTTACTCTGCTTTAGGTGCGTTTGGCAATAGCGGATGGGGAGACAACCGAGTCATGGAATGTGAAGTTCTTCGTGAGATTGCAAGGTCTAAAGGGAAGACAGTGGCTCAGGTACTCCTTATTTTCCATAGTCTAATTCTTATATAGGAAAATGTTCTTACAAGAATAAAAGTATAATGTTTTATGTCAAACATTCAACAAAAAAAATGATAACAATGATGTCAAAACTAATAGTTCACATCAAATTTATAATAATATAGTAAAACAAACACATGTACTGAAGTTCTAGTGTTGACATGCAGATTTCTTTAAGATGGTTATATGAGCAAGATGTAAGTATAACAGTAAAGAGCTTTAACAAAGAAAGGATGAAACAAAATATTGACATCTTTGATTGGTCTTTGACTGAGGAGGAATTGAAGAAAATTGACCAAATTCCTCAGCGCAAGCATATTTATCTAAATAGATCTATGGTAACCGAGCATAATGATGTGTTGGCTGAGATTGATGCAGACCTTGATTAATGAAATAAAATTATCAGTTAAAGATCGTGTCGTGCATACCTTTCAAGGTAATATTAGTATGCTTGTCTACAAATAGCTTGTACACATTGTAACAACTTGAGTGGAGATCTACAAGTAAATTTGAAACTTCTGTACGTTGTGGATTAAAGATTATGTGTTATATCAACACGCACGGTGCTTCGATAATTAAAAGAGTTAGGATAATTGTTAGATATGTGTTGGTTTGTATTTGTTCATTTGTTTATCTCCCTAGTTATTAGTTGCTTAAGTTAGCTTAAGAAACAAGGTATATATAGTATAAATTGAGGGTATTTTTCGTTTTAATAAATCATGGAAGTTTCCACAATATTGATGTATCTTTGGTGTGTGATATTCGATTTGGGATCAACGATTGATATTAAAGTGAGATGATCAAGATCTGTGTGGTGTGATGAAAAGACATCAAGCAAGGGCAACAAGGAACAAGATCGAGACCACAAAAGATGTTGGATCTCATATTTGTTTATAGTGGAGAAAATAAGAAGACTGAGAAGGTTAAGTAAAGATCTAGTGAGTGGATCAAGGAGAAGACAGAGAAGGTTGTGAGAGATCACATCTGTGAGAGATGGATCAAGAAACAAGTAAAGTGAGGCGGCTGCTCTAGTGGAAATAAGCTTCAAAACAACTAGACAAATAAATCCGATGGTCGATTTTTATTTGAAGTCATGAAGGTTGAAGTTTCATTGTCTGAAATACAAATTTGATATCGGTGAAACAACGAGGGTTGGACTAAGAAGAACGATGTGAAAGGAAAATCAAGTTCAAAGAAGCCCAAGTCTATAATAACATTACAAAAAATGAATGAATGGAGATAAAAATTGTAAAATGTATGTGTCAAGGAGAATTGTGCATGTTTAAATATAGTGGGTGAAGAAAGATTGAATAGAGAAGTGAGCCTTCTTAGGAGTATGGAAACGAGTGCATAGCCGCTATTGATATAAAAGTAGTATGGAAAGGCATGGAGGAGTGTCAAAATCTTGGACTCACCAAATCGATTTATGTCAGCAATTCGTGTGCCAAAATCCCTCCGGCGGTGAACCAGGTGAGCATCTGTTTGTAAATAAGAATATCTTGAAAACAATGTATTTTGCAAACCATTTTGACGTATAGAAGGACTTTTTACTTTGTTTCCACCAACTTTTTGGTATTAAAAGTGAAAACTTAAGTCATCGCACTGATATGGGGCTAAAAAGAAGAAACTAGGGTGTGAAGCCCGACTTTAGGTAAAGAAAATAAGATGAACCCATTTTGGCAACAGAAAAAACTCAATGAATTTTGCAAAGCGAATGACATCCTTGTTACTTCTTACTCCCCACTAGGTGCAGTGGGCAATAGGGCATTGGGGACATATCGCGTCATGGAATGTGATGTTTTTCAAGATATTGCTGAGTCCAAAGGAAAGACGATGGCTTGGGTAGTTATTTTTTAACCTTTAGTTATATGTATATATATATATATATATATATATATTATATATTATATATATATATATTATATATGTATATATATATGTATATATATATATGTATATATATATATGTACGTATATATGTATATATGTATGTAGATATACGTCTATATGTATATATGTATGTATATATGTATATGTATATATATATGTATATTTATATATGTATATGTATATATATATATATGTATATTTATATATGTATATATATATATGTATATATATATATATGTGTGTATATATATGTATATATATATATGTATATATATATATATGTGTGTGTATATATATATATATACATACATACACATACATGTATATGAAAAAGCTTTTTGAAAGAAGTAGATGTTGATTTTTTTAAGTCAAACTACTTTTTTTCTTTTAACTCAAGTTAGAAAGTAACACGATGTATTTGAAGGTTTTAGTATTGACATGCAGATCTCTTTAAAATGGTTATATGAGCAAGATGTAACTATAGCAGTAAAAAGCTTCAACACAGAATAAATGAAGCAGAACCTTGACATGTTTGATTGGTCTCTAAGAAGGAACTAAACAAAATTGATCAAATTCTCAGCGCAGGCATTTTTATCTGATTGGAGCTATGGTGATTGAGCACAACCTTGTATTGGCCGAGATCGATGTAGAGCTTGATTACTAAATTCATTTGATCAGTTAACATTATAAGTTAGCATGCTTTTTTAAGATGTCACCATATTGGTACTATGCTTATCTACAAGAGCTTGTGCACATTTCACCAACTAGATTAGATCTCCAGCTAAATTGAAAATTATGTATGTTACGTATTGAATCTTGTGATACAGTAAATGCTTATTTTCGTTATTGTAATATCATGTTGTATAAAATTCTGAGTATAGTGTTGGATCTCACTTATTTTTATCCATGTATGTTTCGATATAAATTTCGTTTAAAAGAAATTATGCATTATAATGTATAAGGTATCAAATCATAAAGTATATAAATGCGTAATGTTTATAAAGTTTATTATTTGCATATAACACTAGTACAAAAAAGATTTTTAGGGGCGGTTATTTCTATTTTATAGGGCGGTTTCACACCGCCCTATAAAACCTCGCTCTAAAAAATACATATTTTATAGGGCGGTTATTTTATAGGGCGTTTTTTTATTTTTTAGGGCGGTTTTAAGGTATACTTTTCAGGGCGAATTCTTTTCATTTTATAGGGCGAATTTTTTTCATTTTATAGGGCGGTTTTTTGGTGTATTTTTCAGGGCGAATTTTTTTCATTTTATAGGGCGTTTTGGTGATTTTATAGGGCGGAATTTTTTTATTTTATAGGGCGGTTTTTTTGTTTTAAAATAAAAATAATCATTTTATTAAATGGATGTTTTCGTCGTAATGAATTTTTTGTTTTACATAAAGTTACGAATGCTATCAAATGTCTCGTCGTAACGCATAGGTTTGCGAAGATTTTTTATATGAAATTTCAAAAGTTATCAATGATGTTTGTGTTTCAGTTTTCATATAAGATTAAATATAAAATACAGGTTGGCGACGACGTCACAACATTAGTTTTTTATGTTTTTATGTCCTCGTCGTAATGCAGTATTTCGTCTTTTTTAAATTAAGTTCTGAATGCTACCAACAACGTTTAGAGTTCATTTAAAGTGTTAGTTCGCAATATCTCTACGTTAACATTATAAATAGTTTTACGTCCTGTAACAACATAAAATCTTAATTTTAGTTTATTAAAAAAGATTCATGTTTCCGCCACCCATACATGATTCTTAATAGCATTTTTATTTCAAAAATCAAAATAACGGCTTTGAATTGATGCACATCCTCAACACACATTGGAGTAACAAGATTTCGAAAATCCAATCACAAAACTGCATCATAGAGTTTTGATTGGTGTACGGATGTACCCTATTCTCTTAAGGGAAAATTACAAATTTAGACATTTGACCACTCAAATTACTAATATAAATATTTAAAATTAAATTTACATAAAATAACCAATGAAAACTCGACACTTGTCCTCATCATGTGGACGAGAAAATCCCATAATTCCTCGCCAAAAAGCTGATTGGGTGAGGAAACCACATTTTTTCCTCGCCGACATGGCAATTTTGATGGGATTCCTAGCTGACGTGGCTGTCTACTCGATGACTGGACGAGGAATCATGGATTTTCCTCGTCCATAATTATGAAAATGTCATTATCGTTCAGAATTTTTATTTTATTTATATTAATATTTTTAAAAAGTATTTACAAAAATTTATAAAATCCATAAGTTTTATTATTTTTTTCATTTATTGTGCTTTACACACTTAAAATGGTAATTTAATGTGTTTTTTTTCCCATATATAATACAAGCTTTCTCAATTTAAGTGTTTTAAAAAATATGAGATTGGAGAGGATTTAAGAGGATGGTTGCGAAAAAAGAAATAAATATGTTTATAAAATATAAGATTGGAAAGTATTTTAAAGGATGGTTGCAAGAAAAGATATAAGTGTGTTAAGAAAATATAAGATTGTATAAGTTTGTTAAAAGAAAGTTTGTATTATATCACATTAAATTATCAATTGTTTTTATCTAAAAATACTAATAAACGTACATCTCACTATAATTGTATTTGATCGGTAATTCGTTGCTATGTTTTACTTTATTCCGTCGGTCATTCGACAATAATGGTGACAGATTAGTGATGTAGCATGATCTATCACTGATTATTGACTACATAGCGAGAGCCACATTATTATTTTTTTTATTTTTTAGGCTTTAATGGTCCTAATGAATTGGTCTATGTTACTTAGGTTTTACCGATCCTAATGAGTAATTAGTTAGTTTAAGTTACTTTTGGACCCGATGTATACATGTAAAACTAACTTATGATTTTGGGCCTTAAATGGTTTTATTTAGATTTTAGGTTAGGTCAAGTCACTTGAAGTTAGAACAAGTCATTTTAGATCTTAATAGGTTGTGACATGCTTTAGTATGTTACCCTAGGTTATTCGAAACAATGTTATCCTGTAACAACTCATTTTGGCCATACTATACATATGTAAGGCTAAGTCACATATTTGAGTCTTAATGGATCTTAACATGTATTAGTGGTTAGTTTAATATATACAACAAGACACATGAAGCAATAGCAAATCATTTTATGCTAACCACATTTCCAAATTTACAGATAATTTACACTTTCTAGATCATTTGGATAAGAAAACATTACATTTCTAGATTAAACACATACATACATTTTTCAGGTTAAGATTTGCGATATCACACACCAAAAACACACAATACATTCTACTTTGTTTTCATGATAATCTGTCGCACATAAATAGAAATACCATAAATAAAAAAGGAGGATTGTTGAACCACCAAAAGAGATTTTTTTTAATCTTTTAAAATGGTGTGCATGTTTTTTTTTCATGGGGAAGGGGGGAGGGTTGATTAACTTGAAAAAAGACGAGGAATACAATATCAAATTTTCTTGTGTTGCTTTCAAGAAAACCAAGTCCAAAATCATTGCTACCACCAACTAATCATAGAGGATATAAAATAGCAAAGTGTAGACGATGGAGAAAGGACGATAGTAGGCATGAAACTCAAAGAATCAATCAATACCATTTTTTGACATTGGGTTAGCATTTTTGATAGAATCTGGTTTACATCGAAGAAATACATTTCATTCGGTAACTGTTAACTATTACATGTCAGATAAGTAAAGGGGGTCGTTTTGTAATTGTAGCATCGTAAAGGTTTCATCGTAAGTGGGAGTAAATGTGTACTTAAACAATAGGGAAGAACATAATAAGATTAGCTATTGATTTTGAGAGTAATCTCCTTCTTTTTTGTGTTTTCTTCTTCTTCTCTATCTTTAACTCTTGATTGTTCTTGATTACTAATTGTGTTCGTAACAATGTATCAGAGCATTCCTTCTTCTGACCGTGGGTTAGCTCAAGTTAGTTATTTTCATACTTCAACTCTGCTCTATAATTAGGGTATGTAAAGTATCATATTGTAGTTTTTATGCATAGGGTAGTCTTTTATGTTTTTATGTAACAAAAGTTGAAGTTTTCTAGTCATTCATGTGTTGTATTTTTTCTATTAATGTTACGGGACGTGACATGATATGTGTATCACTACATATGCAATAAAGATCACATGATCATGCCTGTCCCCACTAATGGTTTGAGAAGGTTTTAGACGAGTAGAAAAAAAATGCTTTTATAATATATACTTCAAACATTAGCATATAAAATTTTGAACCTCGTCACGCAGCAGAAACGACCCTTGTTAAATCAACCATTGCTCCGAGCTTCTTGTTTCGAATCGTTCTTTTACCGCTCTCATCCTAAATCGCAAGTTTTTTTATTTTGGTTTTAAAATGGATTAAAAATTTTATAAAGATAGATGGTAAAAACTAACTAATTAAAATGTTAATTGGTTTGTTAATAGTCTACACAAAGTATGTAGTTTTTTATAATCATGTCTATACCTATAATATAAAAAATTTAAAAAATTTCTGGCCTCAAGAAATCCGGCCCACCCGTCCCCCTCAAACAAGGCGCTTCACATGATGTAACATTTGGTTGGGAATTAACACTTACAAATTTTCTTGTCCCATGTGTTTGAGGATGATAATTAACAGTTAAGACACTAGAGTTTCTAATTTTCATGCTTTAAAGTTTAAACTTTTTTATTCAATTATCGTTTATATATTTTAAAAACTGAATTCCTTCTTTTAAGCATATTGTAACAAATATGAAAAAAAATTATATAGAATTAAAGATACAAAGGGTCTAAGTGTAAATAAGTTTAAAGTTCTACTTTTTTTAGTAGCGTTAGAAATATAATACCCTTGTTAAATTGATTTTTGGGTTGTACCTTGTGCTTAAAATTTACAAATCTCTTAACTTTAGCCGAAATCCTTCCTTCGTGCATTATAATATAGGGGATGGTTCAAATGTTAATCCTCATTTATCGCGATGACCGTGTTACTCTTTAAAATCAATCGAAAAATTTATTATTTTTTGTTGGAATAACAATTATTACATATACAAAATATATTTTTTGTGTATACGTGTAAATTCGTAAGCTTAAAAAAGTTTATACAGTATAAGTCACACTTACATGTCGTTAATAATTACAGATGTAATGTAATTTATACTACTGTAAATTTTTTACGTTTACGAATTTACAGATATACATATAATAACATATTTTTGTATATGTGTAATGATTTATTTTAATAAAAAAATAATGATTTTAATTAATCTTGAAAAGTTAACACGTTTATCGCAATAATAAAGGGTTAACAATTGACCCTCTCTATATATGATTATTAATAATGCAGAAACAAGAAGATAAACTAAAATTTAAAATGGTGGTACTACATTACTTTAATTTGATTTGAATGTTAAGATGAACCCATTTTGGCAACTATAAAAAACTGATCAACCAATTTTGCCGAGAGAAATAACATCCTTGTAACGGCTTTACTCCACTTTAGGCGCGTTTGGTAATAACCGCATGGGGAGACAACCGAGTCATGGAACGCGATGTTCTTCGTGACATTGCAAGATCCAAAGGGAAGACAGTGGCTCAGGTACTCCTGTTTTCCATCTTCTTTCTTATAAGTAATATATTCTTAAAATAAAAAGTTTAAACGTTTTTATGTCCAAACACATTGAACGAAAATGGATGGTTATTGAGCAAGGTGTAAGTATATCAGTAAAGAGCTTCACCTCAAATGTACAGTACTATAGTTTAACAAACACATGCACTGAAGTTCTAGTGTTGACATGTAGATTTCTTTAAGATGGTTATATGAGTAAGTGTAAGTATAGCAGTAAAGAGCTCACTCACAGCACAAAGAATAGACAAATCTCTGACATCTTTGACTGGCCTTTAACTGATGAGGAATTGAAGAATATTGACCACATTCCTCAACACAAGCCTGCACATTTTTCTAAATAAAACTTTGGTGACCGAGCATAATGATGTATTGGCTGAGATTGATGCAGACCTTGATTAAAGAAATAATCTAATTAGTTAAAGATTATATGTTTCACGTATGCCCTTTTAAGACGCTTGTTAGTATGCTTGTCTACGAACACATAGCTTGTGCACCCTAACAACTTGAATGGAGATCAACAAGTAAATTAAAAATTTATTTATGTTGTGGATTGAATATCCTACTGTTATATTGGCACACATTGTGCTTCGGTAGCTAAAAAGGATTATAGATACCTGTTACTTGTTAGATAAATTGGTTTGTATTTATTTATTTGTTTATCTCCCTACTTATTAGGAGTATGACTTAGCTTAGGAAACAAGTATATAGTATAATTATGGATAGATTACACAGGGCAGGGTGTGGTGTTTTCGTTCTTAATAATATGAAAGTAGTCGTAGGAGTTTCCATAATATTGGTGCATTTTTCGTGTGTGAATATACGATTCCGTCTTATAATTAGTATTGAAGTAAGATGATCAAGTTGTGTGTGGTTTGATGAAGAGATGTTGAGCAAGGGCAACACAACAAGATCGAGACCACCAAAGAAGACGGGTCACATCTGTGTTTGTGATCGAGAAAACGAGAAGACGAGAAAGTTTAGTAGGGAATTAGTGAGTGGATTATGGAGAAGGCTAAAAAGTTTACAAAAGATCAAAGAAGGGTGTTACATTGAATCAAAGACCTAGGAATTCGAAGAACAAACTGCGAGTAAAAAGAAGAATGATGTGCCTTCAATTTCAATGCATCAGTTTATCAATTCAGTTAGTGTTTAGTAAACTTATTAGTGATTTCATGAAACCCTGGTTTTAACATAGATTAAACTTCATTTTTGGTTGTTTCAACCTCTATTCTTGATGTACGCGTGACACATATCATCAAGCAAGATTGTACGTGTGATTGCAAAATGGGAATTATCTATAATCTAACATACTTCATGTTGTCAAGTCCATCTTAAAACTTTCAGAACTAGTAGAGAGAGCCTAAAAAACCAAAGTACAAACCATCAACTCCACGATATCCTTTATAAGAACAATGAGATGCATTTATTCCATTGTGTCATCAGATAATAATATGAAAGTGAAAACTGTCAAGATATGTTCTAGAAAGTATTTAAACACCACTTATTTCGGAGAAAACACACTAAAAGTATTTATGAAGGAAATAAGATATTATTGAAATACAAACTAATACATCAAGCTTTCTTTTCAGTAAAATCTAAATTTGATAGGTATTGTTAAATCTTTAAAGTTAGCTAGGAAGTAAATATAAACTCTTCAGTCAGTTGATATTTATTGTTGTTTTTCAAGTGTCTTCACACTCCCACCGATCTCCATATCATCTGGTAATTGGATAATCCGTCCATCACACTAACCTTAGTGAGTTAGTGGCATAAAGACTATACACCCTATAAACCCCTCACAAATCATGAGTGTTTGAGAAGGCTGTAGAGAATGATTGATGAAATCATGGAGGAAAGGAATCCAATGAGAAGAATGCTGCTGATACGTAGACCATCATGCAAAATCTTCCTTTGTGAATGATAATCTTTGGCGTCATACCCTCCTTGAATCCTTCTATTTAGAAGAACCTTTCTTTGTTTCAACCGTCGCACCAAATAAGGATCCGACCACAGTAGCGAGTAGTGTTAAGCATATCTGTTAATTAAGATACCAGAGATATCTTTTAAATTAACCACAAGGACTTTTAACTAATGATTATTAATGCACAACTAAAGTAGCAAGACCAACCTTGTCACCCATAGAATTCAAAAGCAAAGAATGCCTAATTGTTAATGAGTCTTTTCTTTGTGCAAAAGAAGTAGATA
The DNA here is from genome assembly GCA_025506505.1 of Flaveria sonorensis. Classification (NCBI taxonomy): domain Eukaryota; kingdom Viridiplantae; phylum Streptophyta; class Magnoliopsida; order Asterales; family Asteraceae; genus Flaveria; species Flaveria sonorensis. Next base: position 25,441 of record JACCIY010000628.1, read on the forward strand.
GCAAAAGGGACTTGCAGTAAGCTGTAGACAAATCCAGCAGCCATGCCGAAGAAAACATACCTGCGCGTACCAATTGGTTGCATATCATAAACGTTATCAGTGAAAAGGTGCATTTAGAATAGAGAATCTGTAAGCAAAATAATAGAAAAGAGAAGGTTCATACTCATAAGTGCTACATCATTGTAGCTGAAGGTTGATGAAAAATGTCCAATGCATAGGTGACACTATTGGACCTCAAGAGACTCATGGATACTGCTAGTGTAACTAAGGTTGTAACTTTTGTTGCTAATGTTACAATTGGAATCTTTGAGGGTTTTGGGTCTTCATATTTGAGATCTGACATTCTTCTTTTTTCGAAATTGCTGTTTTCTTGCTTTACAATATGCATGCAAGTATGCTAATGCACACTTATATAGCAACATGGTTTTGTTTTTCTAGCAAGAAATTAACAAATCTCTTTCTTTATTTCACTTGTTGTTACGATGAAGTACCCAAAGTTTTTTAAAAAAAAACATCAATTCAACGCGATGGCGTTGTTTTTTAAGTGAATATATTATTCTCAAGTGACCCGGTCTCTTCACAACTTGATTGCATCAAAATGACCAATAGTTGGAACTACTTTTGTATGCACCTGAAAATTATTCTACTTCACTTTACTTATAGAACATAAAAGTTTCATAATTATCTCCATACTTTCCATACATTGTAGGATCATCATAGTGGATGACCCAGATGATAGACATGTACCAATTAGTATTCAATAATCTTGACCAAAACTCACTGTTTTAAAGGTCGTATAATAAAGACTTGCGTGCACTTGTCAAGATCACTGAAAGATCATTATTTTTATTGTTTAAATAACATTACTACATATACACAAGAATATGGTCTTTTATAATTATGTGAAAATTCGCATATATAAAAAATTTAACTTTGTGAACTACATGATGTAAACATGTGTAAATTTTACGCTACATGTAGTTACAAATTACACATGTGTTTAATTTTTTTAACAAATGTGATTTACACATATACATAAAATAACATTATGTTTTATCGTGCAACAATAATTTTTTACATAAAAATAATTATTTTCATTGATTCTGATAGATATGCTCGAGTTGCACTCTAAAAAGTTACGTACTCTTTCCTTTTT
>JACCIY010000298.1:0-48710 GCA_025506505.1 Flaveria sonorensis
TATAGAGGTAGTTCTGCATATATATAAAATATATAATATACTGGATCTAAACACCACTAATAACAGATAAGTCACTAGATACTAACCAAGTTTCACTACTGATCCACCTGAGATCATCCACAAATTTCTAGTAAGGGTTTAACCATCAAGTTTCAATTTTGTTTTTGTGCTGTGATTTCTTTTAAGAAAAAATATTAGCAGGCAACACGTACTAGTGGCTACGTAGGCCATCATTTTTACACAAAATAGCCATGAAACTTGGTTACCATACAGTAACATTTTCCCTATAAACATGTAAGGATTTATACCGGCCGCAGATTTCAAATCATAACTGGGCACTGTGAAAGCCTTTTTTTCCCCAAGAACAGCATTTGAGACAGTGAAGAAATTACGGATGCTAATATTATCATTGCAGTTGTAAATGGAGGTGAGTTTTCAGCCCGCAGAGGTTCTAAAACAGTCTCAATGGCGAAGAAAGACCCGGCAACTGCTGCATTGAAACCTGAAACAAAGAAAAGTTTTGGATGTGGCTCTGCTGTTTAGAAGTTGGCATAATCAGATAATCAGTTTAAGTGTTTGTGGGCAGATTATGACTATTTAAGGATTTACATGTAATTGACTCTGAATTACCAGATAATTAGAATCAGTTTTGTTGCAACTATTTCTCAACCCCACCAAAATTGATTATTTGATCCGTATTTAATCAGATAACTAAAATCCGTTTAAGGTTCATTTTATGTTGTTTGGATTCTAAAACGGTCCTCTTATTTGATCTTATTATTATGGGGTGTTTGGTATTGTGATATAAAGTGATTGTATATGAAGTAGTGAGAATAATCTATAAAAACGGGCAACATGATATAGTGTTTGGATGTGCTTTTGTTGTAATCATCAATACGTAGTTATTTTAGTATTTGGTGGTTTATAAAAATTTAATGATTCTCAAGAAAATTAGAATCAGTTTTGTCGCAGCTACTCCTATAATCATTATCCAAAACTGATTAATTGACCCCTAAATACTCTGATTCTTTCAGTTCACTACATCAGACACAAGACAGATTATTAGCAACAGAAAATAATATTCAGATGATCACCTCCAAAGTAATGCCAAACACCACCCTAAGACCAAACGTAATGGGGCTTTAAGCTCTTAAAAAGCCCTTACACCACCCCCCAGGCATTATAGGGTGTTATAGGTGGGGGCCGTTTCTACTATAACACACCTAACATCTCATAAATCTCATAAATGGGTAATGATTGAAGGGGCATTAAAGGGCATTAACCATTACACATGTTTTTGGTTAGACATATGATGTTAAGTTGGCACTGATGTGGCCTAGAATGCCCCCTTAAAAGGCATTAACTATTACATATGGTCTAAGTGAAGAAATCAAGAGAAACTAAGTCGAAACCTGAAGCTATGCCAGCAGCAGCACCAGCAGCAACAAGAGCTATCCTGCGTTCTTTATTATTTCCATCATTAACAAGCACCCGTTGGCACATGATTTTCCAATATCTACACTCGGGCCTTCAGGCCCCAATGAACAGCCTGTACCTAAAGTCACTGCCGCTTGAATTGCCTTCACTGTAGGAAAGAATGCAGAAAGGAAGTTTGACCCGTTTCCAGGAGTTGACTGCTTTATTTGGTCTAAAATTTCAAGTAACCCATGCAGCATTCCGACAATTACTCCTCCGGTGACAGGAATTAGAAGAATCCGGTGCCATGTCAGCTAGCCGCTGTAACCGTAGCCAAGCAGCACCCTCGTTTGGAGTCCCACCCATGCCCATCCATGTATTACATGCACCTGTATTCAGTACCTCAATGTCAGGTACAGCTGCAGGGGTTTTGGCATTGGTTTTATAAGTTATTACTTAACATGAATGATCAGAATCATATAATAAATCTGTAACAAAACAGCTGCAGGCTGCATGAGATGTTGTTCAGAAGTTGCTTCTTCTGCTATTTGTTGATTATCTACTCTGCTTAAAATTGTGACAATGGGCTGTTCAAATAAGGGATCCCCCATGCACCCCCAAATTAAGGTTCACATGTAAAACGACCCCAAAATAATAAGATAACCAAATTATATTTTTATAGCTACTCATAAACTTATTATTTGATCCCTACATAAATTAGTGAGAACTAGTTTCAATATACCCAAACACTAGATAATTATCTGCAGTTGCAATGCAATAATCAGATACCACTTTCAAAATGCATGCACACACCCCTTCAACTCTCTAGTATAACTGAAGGTTCAGGCACTAATCACAGGTTCAATCAAAAGCTCATTAGCATCATTTTTTACTTTTAAAAAACCAAATCACTAAATCAGACATGTAAACGACAAATTTCAATATCTTCAACGAGAATCTAATATGCAAATTGTTCAAGCGGTATAATTATTCAGCTTTACCGCACGATTAAACGCAGCGACACACAGGCCAGTGGCAAGGCCAAGAAGCATCCAATAAGCACAACGCCCATTCAGGTGGAGCTCCGTCGCCGAGAATCTCATCATCACCACCACCACTTCCTACGCTTCTTCCAGGAGACACAACATCCCTATCGGCCACCGTGCCCTAGCGACCGTCGTTTGATACTAAGAGGTATATCGGAAAACGCGCGATCCACTTTATTCCATAGATCCTTAATGCTTCTACTACTTCTCGCAGATGATTTCGCCGGTGAAATCTGGCATTCCAGATCCTTATCTGAAGACGAGAATTCGACCGCAATAGAACACCGGTATCACTGTGATCGCCTCCAGACTTGTTTCGAGCCCTAACTTGCACACACACTGGTGTGTGAATCATTCTCCCATGATTGCTTCGTACGATGCTCTGAATCGAAGAATCGACGATTGGATCTGTTGATCAATCGATTGCGTGAAATTCAAACTTCTCAAAAAGCATTTGTGATTCGATTTTCGGTTTAACATCAAATAGGATTCTGTTTTTTAATATTGGTGGATGATTAGAGTGTAATGTTAGTAAAACTGATAGAAATGTTATGATGATGACAATGGAAGGTGACGGTGTAAAAGATCGTTGTTGCTTAATAATGGTTTCTAATGCAACAAGAACTTTGACAGGATGAAACAAAGCGTTCATGTAGTGGCACCTGTTATACATATATAACCTAATACTAGTAATAAATAAATAAAAAAGATAATATGGGTATTGCTTATTTGTCATGACGTAAGTTTCTTGATACATGTGTGACTGTTTGAGTTGATTGATAATATGATCGAGTCTTGTATTGATCGTCTAGGAGAATGTTAAAAACCGTGACGCACATCCAAGAGTAGCATCAAATCGATGTCAAGACACGAGCATGGATTGATGACGTGCCTTTAGACAAAAGTTTAAGACTAAATTTATCAGAAACTTAAAACTCGATATAAGTTACTACTATTCATAGTTACTACTGATAATAATTGTTATCCGTAACACATTGTTGGTGGTAATATGTTTTGCTAATAATAAGTCATTACTGAATAACATGTTTTAGTGGCAGCCATCTTTATCGAAGGACATTTCTACTAGTTATTAGTTTCTACTGATACTAGGTTACTAGCGACATACCAACCATACCAGTCATAAGCAATTTACTAAAAAAATTTAACATGATAACCGAGATCCCCCATGGGCTCTACCCATTGGACCTATTGGTCACTTGGGATTCACACTTTTAAACCCCCAAGTTATTTGGTCATAGAAATTAAATAGTATCACGTTCGTGCATGAAATCTTTTAAATTGTATAAATGTTTGTTTAGATTTCTTTTCAGTATTAAAAATATCGACTAACCTAAATATCTTGATGATGCTAAATTCACTAACATAACAATCCATCAAACGTTAACATTAAATCTACAACTCGTGTTGAAATTGATTGTTCGAATCTTGTTTTATGTAGTTAATTGCTGTTTTATTCTATACATACTTGTGGATAGTAATACATGAAACATATCATTATGATTTTTATTTTACCATTTCATATAATCACCATATGTTTAATAAAGGTACGTTAAAAACTGTCCAAATAGTTTTATTGTTCATCCTTATCCTTTTATCGTTATTAATATTTGAATCATTACTTTTTAAAACACTAAACATTTCAATCCTATGTCTTATCTATCTATGTATAATATTTGTGTTTTTATATTATAAATTATGATAACCTTGCTTTCTACCCTCGTTTGCATGTTAAGAAGGCTTGGTTGATTCATTATTCGATTACCTATTGACGATGATACAGTATATGTGTGAGAGACCTGAAAACAAACCATTTAACTACTGACATCAAAATTTTAATAAATAAGAACGACCTAATAAACCGTAAAGCTATTAAAATATATTAAAAAATTGAAAAATGTTAGCAAGTCGTGATTGGTTAGACAAGTTTAACAAGTCGTAACGTAACTATTGTAAACTTACAAACAAACATTTAACTAATAAACACTAATACATTAAAAGCACAATATTAATTTATTTCAATTCGTTTAATCACCAGAAAAGTTTAATACGATAAAAAAAAAATTTAAAATAATTATTCTCGAATATTATTTTATAACAATTAATATTTAAAACCATCATGTAAAAACCATAAAGCAATGTGAGAACATGATAAGGAGCCGACTTATTAAACCCACCTATAAAAACTCATTTTCTTCATTTTAGGGTTTATTAAAAGTTAGAGTAAGAAAAAGAAAGACCCCCCCCCCCCCCCCCCCCCCCCCCCCCCGCGCGCGGCGATGGTAGTGTTGGTGGCAAGTGTAAGCGAATGAGATATATCTCCCGTGTCTTCTTGACATCCCGAATTAGATGATTGTGGTGGTTTCTCCCAAACGCAATAGTGGTGGTGTACGTTGAAGCAGACATGGGCAAAAAACCGGTTCGGCCAAAAAACCAGAACCGGTTGCAAAGAAAAACCGGTTTGGCCCAAACCGGTCCCGACCCGACCCGAACCGCCGGTTTGATAACCCCACGCTCAAAACCGGTTTATAAACCAGTTTAAAAAGTTCAAAACCGGTTAAATCGGTCCTAAAACCGGTTTGTTAAAAAAAACCAGTTTCAAGCTGGCCCGAATCGGTTTGACAGGTTCGAATATTCGGTGAGTCAAAACGGTTTGAACCCCTCATAAAAAACCGGTTCGGTTTTGAACCCGAACTGGTTTGGGTAAATAAACCGGTTTGTACACCTCTACGTTGAAGGCGATGATGGCAAGGTACGGTTGTAGACGAAGGACGGTGCCGGTAGTGGTGTTGTTAGTTGTGCTTATGGTGCAAGGTAATTTATTAGTATAGATATTATGATAACCCTGCTTTCTACCTCACATTGCATGTTAGTAAAGGCTTGGTTGATATAACTATTCGTTACCTATTGATGATGATATGGCATATGTGTTGGAAACGGTCTGCTCAAGACACAAATTGAATTGATGTGGCTAGTACGTTATGATCCAAGTCGGGTCATACCCAATAACATGCTAGACAAACACCTACAATATCTATTTTATGATATGATCATATAAATAAATATTAACACTTAGAGTATTTAGAAATTGGGTTTCTAAATATTTGCACTTGTGTTGTAAATAAATTATATGGATAATTTATTTTAGAGAGGGTATTCTATATTGTTATTCAAATGGTTGAACAACAATATAGTCTTTTGTTCGCATTTCTTAATTACTCATCCGCATTTACTAATACGGATGTGCTTTTGAGGAAATGCGAATGTGCATTTGTGGAAATGTTTGTGGAAACTGTTCATCCGCATTTACTAATGCGGATGAGCATTTGAGGAAATGCTGATAAAACTACTCATCCGCATTTATTAATGCGGATGTACATTAGTAAATACGGATGAATGGTTTCCTTCTGCATTTGAGGAAATGCTGATAAAACTACAAATGCAGAAGGAAACCATTCATCCGTATTTACTAATGCGGGTGAATGTTTGAGAAATGCGGATGGGACAATGGGCTGGGCCCCACCCATTTTTCTCTCTCCTCGTTTGAAATTTCAGTTTCCTGGAACATGCAATATAAGATTGCAATCCACCACTCTATCTCATATAACTTACTAGACACTAAAAGTGCATCTGTTCTTCTTCTGGGTTTTCTCTCGATCGGTCGAGAACAAAAACGAAGAACAGAGGTTCGTTCAAGTGTACTAATCCTAGCAACCAAGGTGTTTGTTGGAGGCTTGAGGGTAGACTAGCTTGAGACGTCCTTCTTTGGAAGCTGCCATTCAACTATCATCTTCCTTAAAATCCATACGAGAGGTAGTCTGCTAAACACCCTATGGTTGTTTGTAAGCATGTTTTTCATATATCGATCCATCACGGGTTTTAACAGATATATAAAATGGTTTATATTATTAACTGTAACAAGTTTTATATCCTTAATCCGCTACGTTTTTTATTTTATTTGAATAAAATGGATCTGATAAACTTGTTCAAAACCCAACAATATGTGCGAGAAACCTAAAAACAAACCCATTTTCTTATAACGTAAAATTTTATATTTTTTAATATAAATAAATGACGACCTAATAAACCCTAAGGGTATTGAATATTGTATTAAAAATTAAAAAATGTTTGCAATCCATGATGGGTTGATCATCACCACATCTGCAACACAATGAAACTCCTTAGGGGCTTTAATAGCGGCTTTGTGAACCCGTTTAGTACCCGCGATCGCTACCCTTCTTAAATGCGAAGGTGTACCCATAATCCCCGCACGAACCCAATGCCCCAACCCAAGAGTGTTTAATTTTCACAAAGAGTGTTTAATTTTTATTAAATGCGACGGTGTACCCACATCGAATTTATTACCGTTGGAAGTGGTGTGGCTCAGCAAGTGGGCGTAACACGACAGAGTGATTTAGTGGTGTAGGGACCAGCGACGGTTGTAACAGCGTGGCGCCGTCCCCCGCCGCGTGGCTGCGGCGTTTATGCCCCCACCAGGTAAGATAGCCACTTCAAGATTAATGGCTTTATTATTGTACCAACTCATCCCAAAAAGTGTTTAGGGTATGTTTGGTATGGGGTAATGTAATGCACGAAAGAATGAAATGAATAAAGGAATGGAATGGATGAGAGAATGAAATGAATCGTTACATTCAATTGTCCTGTTTGGTTACCCTTTAGGAATAAATGAATCATTATTTTGTATTGTTTGTTAGATATGAAAAAACGAAGCAATGAAATGTAAAAGTAGTTATGATGGTGATGGCGGGCGGTGGTGGTGGCCCGAGGGTGGTTTCCGGCGGCGGCAGTGGCTCGAGGATGGTTTCCGGTGGTAGCCTTTGGTGGTTTCTTGCGGTGGTTTTCGGCGGCGGCGGCGGTTTCCAGTGGTGGTGGTGGCCGACGGTGACCACCGCCAAAGGTGGTGGCCTTTGGCGGTTTCCGGAGGCGGTGCTGGCTGGCGGCCGCTGTTTCGGGCGGCGACGATGACCGGCGGTGGAGGCGGCGGCGACCGGTGGTGGTCGTGCCTGGTAGTGGTTGCCGATGACGAACGATCTTAGTTGTCGGTGGTGGTTATTGTGGTGGGTGAGTGAATTCTGTTGGTGATTAATGATGAAAGAAGGGATGAAATTAAAAAAAAGATGGATGGAATGAATTTTTGAAAATAAAATCAACTATTTAATAATTTATTTAATTCTTTTAACCGACCAAACATGTATTTATTCATTTACCCTTAATGATTTATTACATACGCACCTCATTCCTTGTAACAAATACTTTAAAAGAAAATCTTACAGCTCATGTGTATGAAGCTTCCATGTGTCGCTTCTTCGTCTCTCCACGTTTTCATCATTTCATGATTTTCAAAATCTACATATCAGTTCATATCTTCATGTTTCCTTTATCCTCTGTGTTTTAGGGTTTTCAGTTCAATCAACTTAATCAACCTAACAGTCTCCAATTCACCATGAAAGCAAAGGTAATCTGTTCATCCACTTTAATGTCAGTTTCTCCATCATCTTCTCAACCTAATTCAAACTCAAATGCATAAGCTACCGACTTCAATTCAATCAACTCCTCGTAGAATTTCACAATCCAATTCCTCATGAATGAAGTAACATTTGTATCATTTTGCTACTGTATCGAACACAAAGTTACGAGAATCAAATCGAGAAACAAAACCTCATTCCGCCATGAAAATCGAATCTCCAAGCTCCAACTACGACGACGTTTTGGCAGTTTCTATGATCAATCTCCATTCTGCACAAAAAACATTTCAAATCGGTAACATCTCAAACACTTTCCCCCTTCTCAAACAACGATCATCAAAACTAACCCTAATTCGCAGAACTGCAGAAATTAAAGCACGTCGGGAGAGAAGATCACGAATCAGATGAAATCACAACGATATCGAATCGAAATTGGGACTTGAAAGTCGAATTTGAGGATCTGATGAAGCAAAAGATGGAGATTGAGGTGCAATGTGTAGCGATTTCGAAGGCGATTGAATGCTTCAAGGTGCAAATTGAAGTGATGGTGGAAGTGGAACAGATGGAAATGATGAAGAAAGTTGAAGATGCGGAGGCGAAAGCCATTGAATTGAAGATGAAAGCTGAGAAGTTGCAGGTGATGTGTGAAGAGGTTTTGGAGAAGGAAGAAGTGTGGGAGGTGAGAAATATGGTGTGTGGGTTAACTTCATTGTTTTGTGCTCAGTTGATGTTGTTTGTTTTAGTTGTAATTTGTTATTTTTTGGTTTGTAAGTTTTTGTTTTATTTTTGTGGTATAGTTGTATCTAAAAATATGGTATGTAGCTATTGAATATTTATTGTATTTCGGTATGAATTTATGATTTTGAAAGAAAAATCAGTTTAAACCGTTGGATATTAGAACTGAACCGTCAAACGAACCATTAAACCGGTTGATCAGTTTGTGAGTTTATTCCGATTAAAATCTAATCAATTTGTGAGTTTATTCCAATTAGAATAAATAAAGATATGCTTTTTATCATAGTAAAAAGAGTCGTTAGTGCAAACCGATTGCAAACAAATATCTAGTTATTTGGTTGCAAAATCTGGTCGTAAGTTGGGGACCATATTCAAGCGACCACCGAAGCTGATCATAAAAAACATTCACTGGCTAGAAGTGAACGATGTTTCATTAGAAGTCCAGGATAGAAAGGAAGACATTTGATTTGTGAGGATAGAAAGGAAAATTTGATTTGTGACATGATCAACTTGACCTAAATCGGAATATAATCTAGCATTATAGTTTTGTTCCTTTTACATAGATTCATGGGCATCTCTGAGAGTGTGTGAGATGGACAACCACGAATGACCTATTCTAGAGAGGTCAATTCTTTTTCTCGTTTAGATACAGTAACTCAATTAATATATATACAACATAAACTTATTAGTAATTACATTCTAGATGAGCCCAACAAGTTAATGAGCATATCGAAACCCAAAACTAATGCATTTTATTTACTTACATAAGTATTTATGTTAAGCAAATTCATTTTTACTTGTCGGCCTCTAAAAGACTAAAACGTAAATTCATTGTCACAAATACATATTATAGAAAACATATATTCCAACAATGCATGATACATTCATGAATCATAAATCACAATCCTGGAAGCACAGATCAATCAAACTTTAAAAGAGTAGAATCATATCCATTGCTAGATGTAGCCAAGATACAATAAGCTACAATATTTTCGATGGAACCCCAAGCAAGAACAGCAACAATACTAAACCTCACAGGATCATTAGACTTCAATAGACTAACATACTCTTTATCCCATATATGATATATCTCCGGCTTCAAAATGGGTAACGATGGAAGAAAGATTTTCGGTGCTTACGTGGCGTTGTTTTATTGGTTGATACTGGATTGAAATCAACTCTTTTGTTTGAGTTATTATCATTAAAATACAATGGTTGATATCTACGGATCCTTGGCGCAATGGTAGCGCGTCTGACTCCAGATCAGAAGGTTGCGTGTTCGATTCACGTAGGGTTCAATTCTCATTCGCTTTTTTTTATTAATAGCTTAGATTTGATATTATTTATCGGTCAATTTTCATACAATTTTCTTACCAAGTTTGACAAGATTTGTTGTGCTTGAGGCTCTAAGCACGTTAGAATAAGACGATACAATCTATTTAACACAACGGTCTTTTGTTGAGGATGATATTGGATGCGTCAAAATCGTTACAGCGTTACAATCGACCTTATTACGGATTCATCGTCTTCTACGTGGCATGAGATTTGCTTTAATACTAGATTGCCTCTACCATGACCATGATATTGTTGTTTTTTTAATGGCTCTCGACTTTGGTAGTACTCCAAAATGAGCATGTTTATTGTAGACTTATGACAAGGCCCACTTTACTTATGGCACGTGATAAAATAATACACTCGATTTAACCTAATATCTCTCATGATGATGACCAATATGGGATTCACTTAGATTTTCTTTGCGTATGACACATAGATATAGGTGTCACAGAGAACTCGTCTACGCCTCGCTAAAAGATAAGAGGTATTTCGGGCTTACAACGAAGCCTTCGCCTCATCGAACATGACACATTTGCAGCATAAGCACAAGTGCACAACAGACCCCCTTAGAACTATGTATTAAACATGACGGGCTAGATTACTTTCAGACCAACAGCAAAACTGTGGGTCAGAACTAGATGCACAACGATATCCTAGTCGTTTAAAAGGTGTCACAAGCGGTATCAAAGCAACCCGTAAGGATTGCCAAGGTGTGGTGGCGCCCCTCGACATCATTTTCTTTCTGCTCATTGGAGTATTATAGAGCGAACCATCCACATATCAATGACGCGCAAAAAAGATATTGGAGTATTAATATGTATAAAAGTCTTGTAACATATAACATACAGTATATGCATCTTACCACCTAAAAATCCCTATAATTGTTTTCAGTGGCCAGCTTGTTTGCTAACTTCTATACATCTCTACATTCTAAACATGTTTTATGACAAAAATACAATCACATAACACTCTTAAATAATCAAAAGCCATCTTAAATCAGAGAATCCAAGTAAAAATGATGGTGTCTCCGACTGAACTCGAGTAGGCTGCCATACATGCGGTCCCAAACAGCGATGAAGAGCGACTCTGCATCAGGACTAAAAGATGTACCCGATATCTCACCAAAGAAATCGATCTCTTGTTCTTTTTCATAACCGCTTTTGACATCAAACACATGTACAAAGTCAGCTGGTTCAGCCATGGTCATGAACCGACCGTCAGATGAGTAACGGATAGATCTAATGGCTCCTATGTTGCCCTTAAGAGCTGTTACTGATTTTGACAGGTTTCTTATATCCCACACTCTGCAGGTTTTGTCTTGATTCCCTGTGGCGAAGGTTTGACCGTCGGGATGCCATGCTGAGGCGAATGAGAAATCCATGTGTCCGTGTAACGACGTGACTGTCTGCAAACGTTTCACAAATCTCGTAACTTGTATATTACAAAAAGGGTGAAAAAGTTCCAACCTTGTTACAAAACTGGGTGACTTGAATGTGACATTTATAAAACTTGGTTACTATTCAGTGACTTTTTTTTAAAAGCTACTTGTTACAATCTAAGCTTAAATTCAAACCTGCTAAATCGAATGTTTTGAAAGTTGGATGGATTAATCAAACTTTTTGAAGGTTTATGGTTTTTGGTTTGGAAAAGGTCAGATCTTTTAGAAGTCATCAACTCATCATAGTCAAAGTTATTATTTTTTTTCTGAACTGCAAACTAATCTGCTCCTACTTCTACACAACTGTCCACCACGGGAGTCGAACATTCGACCTTTTGGTGAGGGACACCATTTTAAACACCTGAATACGGATACGTCATAGACCATTTGGTCATAGTCAAATTTATTAATGAAAAGACTACAAATTACCTTTCCTGAACGGGAGTCGATCAGCAGTCCTTCGGGGTTGTCTCCCACAATTACAAGAAGCTTGCCATCAGGGCTAATAGAAGTATGCTGCATACATAAACAACAGATCGCGTTACATTACATCAAGCCTATGTGCACGCGCGTGTTTGTGTGTGAGAGAGAGAGAGTACATTTACTGGCCAAGGAAATCGGAAATGTTTAGTCATTTGAAAATTTGCATATCAAATTCTCTGACTCCACAATCATTGTTTGAAGCTGTGAAATGCACTGCACCGCTGCACGAAAAAGAATTTTAGAAAATAAAATTCAGAAGATGGTTCAAAATCATATCTTAGATTTACCACAATAAAGTAGAACTATATACCTTGGAGTAGTATAAATTTCAAGAGCATTAGTAATAGCATTTTCATCATAAGTTGTCCTACAGCAGAAACAAACTCCAGGTTTATCTAAACACTGCACTTAGTAACAAAAACAACATGTTTATATCACCTCAAAATAATATATGAAGGACGAGTAACACTAAACATCGAAAAATTGGTCTTTTTTCCAAAGGGTCTCTCTGTATAATATAAAATACCATGAATATGACTACAAAACTTTTGTAAAATCATATTTACATAAATGTTACCTTGCAGATAAGTTCTCCCTGAAATCCACCAGCAACGAGTAAGTTATCTTTTATTGCCATTGTGCTAACTTGGGTCCGGGTAAATCCCTCTAGTAGACTTCCAGGGTGGTTCTGTATACCAACATTTTAACGCTATTCTTTAAATTCAAACGACTTGAAGAATTTTCTTATAAAAAGAAAAAAAATGACTTGAAACACTCACCTCACATGGTGCAATGTGTCCCGCTACATTAAGGACTTCAGTCTTGTCACATTTCAAGGAAGACCAATGGAAGACAGAGAAATGGGACATAAAGTAGACATCATGCTTCGACGTAGCCCATACTAGGTTTCTTAACTAAATTTAACAAAATAGATTATCAAGCAGTCAGTAACAAATGGCACTAATAAACTTAAGTATGTGTAAAACACTAAAACATGAAAGATCAAACCTGAAAATGAAGAATTGTTGATCTAGCAGATCTTGAACTCTGTCTAAAGTCGTAAAACAGGCCAGTTTTGGTTGTGACTTTACATGCCTGTTCATAAAAAGCAAGTAAATGATATCTCTGAAAGCTGTTAACTTTTAAGAGACACTGACAAAAATAAAACAAACGTACTTGGTAAAATCTCACACATAGCGTATAGCTATAACAGATACAGACAACATATTGCAAATAACTGATAACAAATAACTAACCTTTTCCGAACCCTCCCCGGAGTGAGGGATATTTTCGTAATTCTTGTATTGTTCGAGTCTAGTTTGCCTATATTTGCCCCTAGTCATGCTGAGCCTTTCCCAAGGAATACCTTGAATGTCTTTGCCTTTTCTTGCTTGAGCAGCAGAAGTATCTTGCATCTTATCTCTCTGATGTATATTTGAAGTTATAAGTCAGTGAGATAAAGATCTTGAAGATTTTACCAGGGTTTTAAATGAACAGAGCCAAGCCCGAGCTCAACTAAGCTCGAGCTATAATTATTTGTAGCTATGTGTGTATGTATGTAACAAGAATATATATTATTTAGTTATTTTTACCAAAATTTTATATATAATAATATCTATTACATGATAATATACTTATTATACGAAATAACATTAATAGATATCTTAAGCAATAGGCTTATTTAGGCTTGCAACCTAGTCAAGCTCAGGATGTAAAACTAGGGCCCAAGCTCGTTTATTAAAGGGAAAATTCATAGAATAGTAAGCAAGTTTTAGGAGTGTTCCAATTAGGTCACTCATATTTTTATTTGTTTCAATCAGGTCACTGGTGTTTTTATTTGTTCCAATCAGGTTATTAAAGTTTTAGGAGTGTTCCAATCAGTCACTCATATTTTTTCAATTTTTTAAAATAATTTGCAATTTTTATAAAATAATTTGGTTCATTATAAATATTGTCAATTTTTAAGTATTTCAATTTAAAAAAAAATATTTTTACAATTTTGAGTGACCTAATTAGAACATTCATAAAACTTTAGTGATTTAATTCAGACAAAAAAAAATTATGAGTTACCTGATTGAGACAAAAAAATTTATAAATGATTTGATTGGGACAAATAAATTTATGAGTGACCTGATTAGAAAAATCCTAAAACTTGATTACTATTTTATAAATTATTCCTTTATTAAATGAGCTCCAGCTTAGGCTAGAGCAACCAAGCCGATCTCAAGTAGTACGGCTCATTTACACACTTAGAGTTTCCCGTATCTTAACTTCATTTCATTAATAAACTTTAAAGGATTTAAAACAAACCAGGTGATCATATTCATCCACATCAGAGTCAGAGCCAACATCTCTTCCATGAAACTCATAACCTATGTTATCATCTATATCATCCATTTCATGTTCATCAGCCATATATTCATCATCTTCCTGATAGTGTGACATAATCTGCACAACAATAAAAAAATAGGATTACTTTTTTAAACAGCTTTTGCTTTAGCTATAAACAGAAACAGATAATCACATTATTAAAAACTTTTTTAAACAGCTTTTGCTTTAGCTATAAACAGAAACAGGTAATCACATTATTAAAAAACCTCATTTCACCCTAAGCGTAAACTTGTAATTTTGAATCAACCAAGAATAATCAGCTTGAAATCCTCTAAAAACAAAGCAGATACAAACAAACAAACAAACAAACAAACAAACAAACCCTATATATTTCACGCATAATCCAATTATGTATAGGGTCTGGGAAGGGTAGGATGGAGGCAAGTCTTTCCTCTATCCTAAAAGATTAAAAGGTTGCTTCTAATAAGATCCCTAGCTTCAAATGTCTTGAAAAAAAATTGTGACACGAGTATCATGTAAGCAATCCCACTCACGCGTACCATATAAGCATATAAACAAGCATATATTAAAAAATACTCAATAACAAACCAATTACTTTAGCAAGAACAAGCAAGAGTCAATGTTCTTTTGGCATAATTTGCCAATTATAGCATACATTCCCCTATTTACCCAATTAAGAAGACAAAAATGATCAACATCTAAATATGTTCATTTTAACATAATATCATAATGTCATGTAGCTAACAGCTTTAATCCATTTGCATCAAATCAAATTTGATCAGTGTTAATGAAAGCAACCCAATTGACCCTTTCAAGTTTCAACTCAAATTATGAATATTCTCAACAGGGGTTAAACATAAATTAATAAAAAACCTAATTTCAGAAATCATACACATAATTACATCAAATGTCACCACAAATGAAACGATGATGAGGATTTCTATACTAAAATGGAGATAATAAACGAACCTTGGTCAATTTGGATGATGAAAACGTTGATTAATGTCTGTATGAAGGGAGTTTTGGTATCAAAATGAAGATTATGAACATGAAATCATGAAATTAAAATGCATAGAGGTATGAAATTTGTGTAATTGTATACTATTTGGTGGTTGAAAAATGACAATAATCAACGATGAAATTGATGAGGGGAAAGTGACGGTTATTATGAGACGTAAAATGTTTGCATCATCTTCCTTCATCATTTGTTTATCTACTCACCAACCCCTTTGATTTAACCCCACCAACAACCGTTACTTCACCCACGTTATCTCCTACTTTCTATTTCTTTTAATGAAAATTGAAATTTAATATTGAACAATAGCCAATAATTTGAATTATTAACGTGAGATGTGACGTATAACATAAAAATTGAATATTTAATATTGAACAATAGTCAATAGTTTGAATAATTAACGTGACATGGCTCGAGATGTGACGTATAACATAAAAATTGAATATTTAATATTGAACAATAGTCAATAGTTTGAATAATTAACGTGACATGGCTCGAGATGTGACGTATAACATAGTTATAATAAAATATATAATATATTACTCAATTTTTTTTTTGTAAATGATCATTTTTAAAAGTTATCTAACGTAACGCTTTTGTGGTGGTTGAGTAGCTTGAAGACAATGAGATACAAAAATTGAGTGATATGCTTATACTATTTATTTTTAATTATGTAATACGTCATGTCACATGTCATGTCACAGCAAATTCAAGTGACACGTCACCATAAACTAACAGAGTTAACGAACAGTTAGACTAGGATTGCTATTGGTAATAAAATCGAAAGTTGAGATTAATATTAGTCAAATTGTAAGTTGATATTAATAATTAATATTTTCGATTGTTAAAATCCAATTTTTCTTCTTTTAACGGTTTTTTAGCCACATTGTCATCTAATACTTGTAAAAACTTGAGTTCATATAACTATATAAGTATTATAAAAAACAATCACCACTGTCAATAGATTACAACATAATAGGCATCTATTGTTTGATGGTGAATTGAAAACAATATAACTATAAACATTACTTTGTTTTATATTTTATACTTTATATATAGTGTTGTTTGGTTTTTAAACCCGGTCTAACTAATAGACAGATGAAACAACTAATTCGATTGTACGGTTTATGAAAACATTGGTAATAATAGGACAGGACGTCAAACTAAGTATGCAATTTACTGTTATATATGAGAAAATGACCGTTTTCTTCCTAAGATAAGAAAAATACGATGATTCGTAATATTTTTAAAAGGCAAACGTGATATTTTGAAACATGTATACAAATGTATTTCATTTTTTTTTTAATCATGATATACATAAAATGAGAAACGCTGAGATTCTTCAAATCAATCTAACATACAGAAAAAAAAGGAAAGATAACATCTTTTTTAAATAAAATATGTTAACCATTGAGTACATTTTACATTTTCGGTTGGAAAGTGAGAGGGGGAAAAGGTAAATATATGAAACTAAGAGGGTTAGAAGAGAAATGGAGGTTGTTGAGCTATCGAAAGATCCATATGCGTCCGGGTGTCCAACACCCCTCAATTCTTCTTCACCAATGTGCTTGATATGACTTTTTTTTTTTTTTTCTTTATAACAACTATTTGAATCATTAACGAGTCACTAATCCATTCAATTATCTTTATTACTCAACTACGAAACCTTAAGGATCTATTTATGCTAACACGTCCTCGAAAAGAAGCCCATACATTAGTCTGACTCTATCAGCCCCGAACCTGAAATCACCCTTAGAAGAGATAATCTTTTGGACCAACCTCCAACCGGAAACCTTTTTCTTTTTTAATTACATATGAGACTTAAACCCAACATCTTCTGTTATATAAAAGTTTTGGGTACCTTACTTTAAGGGGTTATTTGTTTCAGTCTCTTAATGGTTCAGATATCTGAATGGTTTAGACTGTTTGTTTCACAAGCAAATGTCTTAAGGGTTTAAACATTTGTCTTTGAATGGTTAAGCATTATACTAAGTCTGAATAGTTAAGATCTCTTATTTGAATTGATCAGACATTTGTCTTTGAATAGTTAAGCGATATACTAGCTTTTAATGGTTCAGACCTCTTAATGGTTTAGCACTTAATGGTTCAAACCTCTTATTAGTTGAGCACTTAATTATTCAGAAATTACTAAACAGCCTCTAAACTTGATAATGACATATATGGACTGATTCAATACGAATTGAATTTTCAGAATACCCTTTTCAAATATAGTATCGTAAGAATTAGTATTATCAGAAGAAGGAATATGATGTGACAACCTTTAGTGAGGCACCACAATAAACTTTTTTCTTTTTTTTGACGACATGCTTACAAAAAATTTAGACTAAATGGGCACGTGTTCGACCATTCTAATCTTTGAAGGTCACCATTGTTTTCACCCATAAGAAGATATTCACCTTGGTTTTCTTTGTTGTCTTGCATGTAAGTAATGGTTTGTAGTTGAAGAACTTGTCATTTTGTGCTCTTCAAATGCTCGAACAAACGGTTTAGAGTATGGCATGAATTATCTTTGCAACTTCACACGAGATAAAAATATGATCAACGGTTTCATCAAATCTTTCACACGCGTAATATGAATTTGACATTGTAGTAATCACCCTCTTTGTTTTATATAATAGGAAAAAATATCCATGTTAACACTTGAAACATCACTTCATTAAATCTTGACCTGTAAAAGTTATTTAAAAAGATCATAAGCACACAGTTTTAAAATCACAACACCCTGTACTATATAGAATTATAATTCACCATCTTTTAGTATAAAGTATACTATTTAACACAAGAATGTCCCTGGGACTTTCAATCACAATAAAAGCGTCACATTGCAAAAGTCAACATGATCAAAAGTTACCTACACCCAAGCTGCCGCATGACCATTTGTTTAACTGTTGGGTGCTAATATCCTAAATCAACTGCAATGGTTTTTTATTATAGCTTTATAAAAGTTGGTTACTTAAAACACAAATTAAACCAATGTTGGTTGTATCTCTTTGTGCAATTAGCCCTTACTTTATATATTCTAAATTAATGTTGTGGTTGAATTGTCATGCAAAACTTATGTTATGCTGCTCTTGAGCATGAAGTTGAATTATGCAATGAATTTTATTGCTGCAGGTTGGTTTACTTTAAAACGAGAGGAAATTCAAAAAAGAGAGATTCTAATCCAACCACGTATTGCAGAAATGCACGCACACGATACTATAGGATTAATTTTGATGGGTTCAGATTCGGGTCAAATTCCAGGTCACACGTCTAGTATTTGAGTCGTGTGTTTTGTTTAAATCATTTAGCAATTTAATTTTAAAAGAGTCTTGTTAGTAGGGTAGTGAGTGTTAAGTAGTGGATCTATTTTGTAAGAGCATTAACCCATGTTTACATTATTGTTTTTTTCTATCTATGTAAGTCTTTAAGGTATGAATAAATATGTGAGTTGAGCAGCAAATTATTAACTTTATGAATGTGAATTGTGTGTGTGTTTTTTTGCCTATTTTTGTAAGTCTTTAAGGTATGAATGTACAAGATGCTTACCAGAAGTGTAGCAGGTATAAATTTAGCTTTATTTACTTTTAATAAAGTGGCTTATAGTCAAAATGCTACAACACCACATTGAAAATAGCTGTGTTTGATTCATGGTTTTAATATCCTATTATTGAAATAAACGTCCATCAACTCCAAAGGTTGAAAGTGTTACGACTGAGTAAACAAATGATACATATTTGTGATTTGTTAAAGGCTAAGATCAAAACCGTAATACAACCTTATCACATAAAGGTATGTGAAATTAACTTAAAGACTTAAAGTTTAACCATATGAAAAATTAAAAAAAGAGCAAAAAGAAGGTAGAAAGTAATATCTGAAGTAAGCATTTTTCTTTTATAAAATGAAAAGTTAGGAAACACGTGATCGCTCTAAATAGTAAATACTCGCCTCTCATAAAAGGGGGGTAATATGTGTATGGATGCAGTTTCTCCATATATATATGCTACTAATATCACTTCTTCCTATTAAGCTGTACATTCACTTTCAACATATCCTTCGCCTCTGCATCCAAAATAAAAATGAATTTAGATAAATAAATATTATTCTTAGATTATGGAATAATGAATACAAATGCTCCAACTTTTAAATAAAGTTAACAGGAAGGAAAGAGGTCAATCGGGTTATGTTTTATCTATGTCAAGTCAAACAGGTCATATATAAAAATAGCTAAGACGGAGATGGGTCAAGCAGATTGAAATTCATTCCAAAGCGTATTTTGAACATAAAACTTTCTAAAATATTTCATTAAAAAGATCAAGTAATTATTGAATGTTACACACGTTTCATAATAATATTTGACACTTTAATTATTTATTCATTTATAAAAGTGTATGTTTCGGATCAACAGGACTTGACCCCATTTCAACCCAACCCATTGGCCTATCACCCACCCAGCCGTTTTGCCACCTCTAGACAAAGAATGAGGAAAGTAGTTGAATACATAAAACTACTATAGATTTTGTGATCATATTTGACACACAAATAATTAATAAAAAATTAACTTTTAAAAGAGAAAATGTTTTGGGTGAATTGGACTTGACCATGTTCACCCGAACCCATTTTGCCACCTATAAACCAAACGCTAGGAAATGAAGTTTACATGTAATTTGGATTGCTGCAAATTCTCCATCAAGGCTGCTATCTCTAGCTGCTTCACCACAGTAGCATGTAGTACCTGTAATATACACATATGATGGTGATTATGGTGTTCATGATGATGATAATGATGATGATGAGCATCTCTAGTGCATGAACCAAACATTTTACAACATTTTGGTGTAAAAAGTATTATCCGAATATGCTCATACCTAAACTATTTCTAACTCCAGTGTATGCACCATATTTTGCATCAATATGTCTACACTAGGTAATTTAGAAATTACAAACTAATAATTTATTTTTGAAATAACCTCAATTAAACTTTATATTTACTTAAATATTTTTAAATACAATTCTTTAATTAACTTGTTAACAAGTTCCATAAAAGAAAAGTTAAAATTAATTAGAAATCATATTTAATCTGGCACTCACTTTAAAGATCTTTTTGAGGATGTCTTATTTATATATATTTCAAATATACACCATCACTTTTCATGTTAAATACTTGATAAATATGTGAATTGTGGAAAATTGGTGTGTGTATTTTTCATAATACACAACTTCCAAGTCTTCGTTGGAGATGGTTTACACATTCTTTGGTTCATACATTAACATTTAATAATAACAATAATCATAGCAATAATGATGATGATGATGATTAATAATAATAATAAGTGAAAGGAACATACTCTCTTGGTTTTATTCAGGTCAAACTCTACTGATTTTATCCGGTCCAACGAATGATGCAGCATATGCTCCTTTTCCACAGGAATTTGAGCAGGTCTCTTTTTAATTTCTTCTAAAATTTCTTCAAGTTTTTGAAGGCGTTCGACACATGGAAGTATTTGATTTTCTCTGATAGCTTCTGTTTGGACATGTGTACAACTCTCATATCCGTCTTCCACTGCATTGTTTGGATATACGTTGTTCTGTTTTCTCCAGTAGTATTCAATTGGTAGACTGAAAATATGTTCGATTAATTTTGCTACCAAGGAGACCACTGGTCTTGCTATACAATTAAAACCCCTCTTCACAACCTTTTCAAGAATACTCTCCAAATATTGGATAATAAATGAAGTACCTAAACAAAAACAAACCATAGCTAGATTTAGACCCGTTTTCAATGGTCCAGTTTGTTAAATATACTTTTTTATGTCCCAAACTGGCAAGTAATGTTTTGACAATGGGCTAATTAAAGGTTTTTTTACTCGTATCTAGTAATAAAATGTTTTTTTACTCGTATCTAGTAATAAAATGTTTTTTTCTACCTATCTGGTATTTGTTTTTTCACGCTGTAATTACCATATTAACCCATTACAAAAACTACAATCAGTAGGTTGGGACATAAAGATGTATAACAACTGAAGTGGACACTTTTGCAAAGTACATTGTTAATCTATGGTATTTGCACAACCACTTGAAAAAAACGATGAGGGTATTCGGCTCCTTCATGTGTTTGGTTGGTAAGGAATGGAATGGAGTTCAATTCCATTCCTTTATTTTCTGTTTTGTTTGTAAATTTGTCTTAGTGACATGTATACCCTTCAATTATTTTTGTGATTTCTCACTTGTTTTACAATAATGCATGTAAGTATGTAACAGTATATAAATAATATAGAATATAACCCCTGTTGATGTAACTACAATAAAGTGGTAAAACTTGTGAGATTAAGAGTTTATATTTGTTCAAAAACTTTAACTGCAAAGGTGAGCTAAAGATTCCAAGGGGTTGGGCAAGAAATGAGGAATTTCTTTTGATGGATGGAATTCAATTCGTCCAAAATTTTGCAACCAAACAGACCATACGAAGGAATCTTGAATTAGTTAGTGTCCTTATGAACATACCTTCTGAATCTTGAAGGGCTATACCAGAAGTAGGATAGTGACTTGGAGAAATATCATGCCACTGGTCAGACGAGCTAAAATGGTCATTGCAACTGTAATATGTGGGTGAATCAGATGTTGTTGCCTGCAGAAAAATTAAACTTGACTTGAGAAATTTATTTTACAAAAACCGAGCCTGTATCACAATATTGCTGAGGCCAGTAAGAATATATCCCTTCAACTTTTCATAATTTTAACATGAAGTGGTTGCATTTAGACATTTATGCTTAGGGATGATACTATACATACAGATATAGAAATATGAATTTGTGTTTTATAGTAAGTGGTAGGATGACATTATCAGTACTTACTTCTTCACAAACTGATGCCAATTTTGAGATCCTAGGATCATTTACAGTAGTTACAGAGCAAGGGTCATCAATGTCTGATCCAGATTCTATGTTTGAAATATCACTTCTTCTCCCCTAAAAAGTAGAAAGGATATTTAAAGGAAACCATCTATGTTTGAAGGTAATGTTGTAGTTATTTTACTTGGATATATACCTTCACAGGGTGAATCTGGATATAAGAGTCGACTCTCTGTTGATCACCAGAGAGACTGGTGATTTGCCTTACAAAAGTCGCTTCTGCGTTATTAACAACCTGCAAAAAGGACATACTTTTTAATTTCTTGGAACTTTCAATTTTTTTTTAAAGGTGGCATTCCATTCCAGTGGAAGTACTGCTTCAATGAGCATCGTCCGTAAATGAGAAATAATAATTTATGTGATTTTTACACATGTAATTTTGAATCTAGTGCTAGAATATATAATATTTAAAATCATATGTAATGCACTAAATTTTGTAATTATTAAGGAGTTCTGCATTTTTAGCAAGCTTACTGAATTTTATAATTAATGACGACATATAAATATATAATAGGGTATACCACTAGAGGATGTGGGGATTAGAAAAGAGATTGTATGGGGGAATAATGTGCTGATGTGGCTCTACCACTGGAGAAGCTCTAAAAAGTACAACATGACTGCACAAAAAATACACACCTTCATTATTTCAGGGTCACTCCATGGACCCTTATTCGACCTTAGGCAGCCACCCTCAACAGCACATACACACGAACCACCAAGAAAGTCGGGCAATTGACTAAAAAATACCAAGAATCAGAAATTTCATGTAATTGGAAAATTTACATGTTAAAATCAGGTCAACAAACTAACCTTGGGTCAATCACCTCTTGTAGTTTATTTAATGATTTCGGGTCCAAAACCTTCAATGTCAAAATATAAATGATACTGTTGCAGACAGTTCATACAGCTGAAGCTGGAAACAAAAGCACTATTAGTTACCTGAATTTTCGCAATTGTCTTTGCATCAAGAAACTTTTGAGCAGCAGGCCACAGGCAGTTCTTGAAGGTAGGGCCCGCATTGACGACGAACATGCGGTGTAGTGTCTGTCAGTAAATATTATAGTACATCATTGACAAAAACAAGGGTAATTTTGGAAGAAAAAAGCATGCTGAAAGAGTTAGTTACCTCTGGGTAGTAGTTACTGTCAACCTTGGCCATAGCCCCAAGAATATTTGCTGCAGTTGGAGTGAAATTCTTCAAGCCCTGCATATCAAATTGCAATGCACAACAAAATTGTGGTCACTGTGTACTGTTTATTACTAGGGTTAATGTTATAGAATAGCAATGTCGTTAGGTTGGAAGCTCTTTTAGTAATTGTATCGACAAAACCCAGCCTGGTAATAACACTTTTTTTAAAATTGGGTAATTTGTTAAATTGCTGATCTCATTACTGGTTTCTTTATTGGCATATTTTCTGATGAGGTGGTTTATCACTGAATTAACAATCTAGCCCATTAAAAAAAGTATAATACAGAAGTCAGAACTAGCCTTTTCCAAAAGGTTCTTTTACCTCATCTTTTTAACCGGCTATACTAGTTGTCTATCCACCAAATTACCAAGCTATCTCATTTTAAAAATGCATGATTACCTGAGAAGTTATTGAGTAAAATAGCCAAAGCATACCAACAACCTAGGTATGTTCCTACTTACTATTATATGGCATTAACATTATCCCTTATTATTATTATTATTTATTATTACAAAAGATTAAATACCAGGCCTTGTACATCCAAAATTGTGGTAGTTGAGCAGATATGCCTTTTTGCAGCAATTGAACAAGCAGGGAATTTTTCACTAAAAGCCCTCTCAAACTCTTGAACATGATATTTTAGGTAACGCTCAATTGAGGTGATGCGCATAAGCCTACTAGGGTGTGCTTTCCCAAGCCTTTCAATATAAACGGGCCTGCCTTCCCTATCAACTCCATGGTACCCATGTGGGTAATGCTGCAAGACTTCTTCCAGCTCATCATAATGGAAATCCTGGGTTCCCATTATTAATTTATAACAAAAAGTTCAGATGTTTCAGAAATAAAAATATAACTCAAAATCATGTTTTTATGCAGAAATATACAGTTCAATATATCATAGTGTATGAAGTTTTGAATATCATTTTAATTACCTCCAATATTGTGTCTGTTCCGTACTCTTTTCGCCAATTTAGCATTTCTTCCCACATACGTGCCGTTCTTTCAATGTTAAAGTCACGCGCCTTCAGGAACCTAGATGAAAGCAAATTAAGAGGTTGAGCTCGAGCTCACGTTATAAACCTAAATTTCTAACCTAATGAAGACAACAAGGTCAGATATTTTCAAATATTTACTTTCACATCTAGATCTCATTTACATTACTACAATTTGCAAACTGATCATATAGCATTACTTCTTAAGATTCAAATTGATACAGACATGACCTTAATGGATAATTAGATATTTTCCACAACTTGGATTAAATATACGGTGCTAATCCAATATAAAGTCTAAAAAACATGTTGTCCATAGGCTATGCACACCTTCTGATAAAGCCATTGTAAGTGCGGGGATCTAAGATTAACTTAACTCGTAATATTGATTAGCTACAACGATAAGTAAAAACAAACTATTAAACATAGAATGTGCTTCCCCAACCAGTGTTTATTTGGCTTGCATGTGTTTTTATATTTCGATTAATACCCAAAGTTTATCTTGTTCATTTCAAGAAAATTCCCATATTACTCATCAATTCATCATGTTTCTTGGCATGTCATATCTAACAGCAAAGACTTGATAATGATTTAAGATACTGAAAGAATATAATTACTAGCCTCAGCAATGTGTGATAGTCATCATGTCTAGGTGGCAGTAAGTCCCTATCAAGGAGCAATTGCCTCAATTCATGCACTGCGTTTTCCTCATTCGCATTGCGCACGTCTTCTATTGAAACCGATGGAACCCTGTAATCAATTTTCCTTTTCCCCCTTTTCTTGAGTGAGTGAGTGAACTTGTTTGAAGCACTTATTGCCTTCTTTTTCAGGGCTCCAATTTTGGATTGCCGTCTTTCGTCTTCAGAGTTCTCAAAATCTGACCTCCTTTCTCTTGTTTCATCAAAGACCTCAAGTCCTTCTAGGCCTAATACAAGAGAAGAAAACCAACCACAATTACATTTACAATAAAACTCTTATTATTTTGAAAGGTAAATAAATCAAATTAGTTTACCTGACATTTTTAGCCAGGTGCAGAAGGGAAGAGACTCAACACTATGCTTCAGCACAGACAAATATGTCTGTTAGCAAAACCATAAAAGACCATGGTCTTTTTAATCTGTAAGAACAAGTCCTCTTTAGTATGAAACAAACCACCAAAAGAGAAACCCACAGTATACCGCACAGTGTAAAAAAGACATGCAAAGTACAGAAGCATTAAATCAAGAATAAGACTATCGTTTTCCCATTTCCCCATGGAATTCATTCATTTATGAAATTTCAGAAATCACACATAAGAAGACAAAATATTCAACTTCAATTTTGCGGTCTAACTTCATATCCACCATAGATAACATCATAACAACTTCATAGCAACATCAATACAATAAAACAGATCTAGAATCTCTTAAACGTCAAATCAGATTTCAATAACTAAAACCTAACAAAGGGAAATAACTAATAACATTATAACAACCTTAAATCTGGTACTATTGAGATTCATTCACCTCCATAGACGTACAAAAACAACAGTTTATCAACTCTAGTGAGCTCTCAAACTTAACAGAAACAAACAAACGCAACACATCCAATTGAAGATCAATTGTATCAGATTTAAGGTCGTTATAAAATATAATGTTATTAATTGTTACTAGTGAAGTAGTGATCTCTCAAGCTTAACATAGACAAACACACGCAACACATCCAATCGAACATCAAAAACACATAAATTTCAACAATGCGAGTACGAAACCGAATCAGATCTCAAATTAGCCGCAATCAAAACACACTTAATCCGCATTTCATTCAACAAAATCACCAAAAGCAAGCATTCGATCCACGAGATTGAGATCAAGCAACATCATACCATAAACGCTCAAACAGAACAACAGCGATCACAATTTGCTACACTGAATCGCTGATTCGATTCGTTATCGCTGATTAATCTTCCTCTTGATTTAGCAACAACGATCAACTATTATTGTTGATGAAATTCAAATCAATCGGAGGTGATTTCTCGAATTGAACAGAAGATCCTAGAGAATGAAAACAGAGGAGATCTGATGCGTATATTGTGTATATATGTGTATCTATAGGTCTCTCTCTCTCTCTCTCTCTCTCTCTCTCTCTCTCTCTCTTCTCTTTCAACTATTCGTATTTTGTTCTTCTCAATGTTAATGTTTATAGCTGAGCTTTTTGCGTTTTTGTATTTATTGTCCGTATTACGTTTTTATGTATTTATTATTTTTTCAGTTTAGTACTTTTGTACAAAGGTTATGCATAATGTCCCCCTTATGTTTTGTATAGTTTTGTTTTATTACTTGAGAATTGAGAGTACCTTGTACACCCGTTTTGTAAAACTTTTTACACTTTGACCACATATGAAGCAAAATAACATATAGGTTATTTCATATGTTAGAGGAGGTTAGTTTGAGGTATTGGTAACTTTTTACCGGTCAGTGAACTGGTATATTATGATTTTTATGTAACAAGACGGTTTTAGTTTTAAATTGTTTGGTTTTAGTAAATTATTTGATAAAAGAGAAAATATCATATCATAATTGTGATCATATTCAGTACTTCTTGTTCATAAAAAAACTATGATGAAGCCTGAGGAGAGAAAGATATGGGCAAGCCTTACCCTTGTTTTTGAGGATAAATAGGTTTTTCAACAAAACTATCGATTCTAATGAACACACTTGAATCAAAACACCCAATAAAGAGAAAATAAAATACTTAACATTGCAATCAATATGTAGTATACCTCAAGAACCAGATACTGGTAGTACTCGATTAGACAGCATATACTAATCAATCAATATATCTTAGAACACACCAACGATATTTAAAGAGGTTGAACTTGACAACACACCAACTCACCCATTTCAAACCATCTCAGTATTGTCACTCGAACGCCCGGTTTAGATGATGGTTCTAGCAAACTAATTAGTAAGGCTCAATAATGCTTTTTTTTGTTTTTCATAAATCAAGTACATCCTTAACCGTGTTAGGGATAAAACTTGCGAACCAGGATACTTCTCAAATTTCTTACATCCAAAATCTACTAAACTATGTATTTGTGACAACACCAAATACACACTATATATATGAAGTATTCTTCTAATTCAAAAACAAGTTTATAATATCAATACTCATATTTAGTGATAAATACAATGATACAATAACAGAGCAAGTAACTGTTGTTTTTCTCTCTTATTTTAATATTTTACTGGTTATGTTTTGTTATTATTTAAAAGGTCATGCTACAATTAGTTACCACATGTTTCATCCGATGTATTAACTGCTTCTAATGGTTATAGACGAGATGAAATCATCTTGCTATGACAGTAAAACGTTCTAAATAAACATTTTACTTTTCCTACAACAACAATTAGACGGTATTCTTTCACTAAGTAGTATTCAACTAAAAGTATATACGGGTATTTTGGGAATATTGACATAATATAAAGGGTGTAAGGTGTAATTTGACTTGTTCTGTTAAGTCATTTCATTAACTTTGCTTGTCTCTAGAGTGACGGTGCGTTGGAAACCAACACACAATTCTCCCCTTGGATTCCTATTTGCAACAATTTAATTTGCAACAACTTAAAACCAAAATTAATTATTAAATTAATTAATAAAAATGATTTAAAATAAGCCATTACACTATAACAATTATATTATTTACTGTTGAATATATATATTCGTTCATATGTTATTCGTAAAATTTTAGAAAATATATTATATCCATTGGTTCGTCGGTGAATAATGGATTACTGAATATTCAATGATTTTGGTTTTAATTCATCACCGCGTATTAAATAATTGTTTTGCTGCCGTATAGAAAAATCCGTTATCTTTTGCAGATATTGTATTCCAGATGTATATCTTATTACCATAATTATGTAAAAAATAATATGGTTGTGGTTTCGTATTTTATTAGTTTTACACAATTACAAATGATTTTGTATAATATCTATTAAATAAAGATTAAACTGAACTGACTTTTACAGCTAGGATGTACTTTTTTGTTTAACTAAAAATGATATGTGCAGTAATGCGAATTTAGGATTGTGAGTTAGTGGTGTATAAAAAAAGAAAAAAAATGACGTGTAAGTTTTTTAAAATGCATAATATTTTCTGTTTTGGATGATAACAAATATAGAAGGTTTTATCTTTCGAATTAAAGTCTAGATTATTTTCATCCTTTTAAAAATTAGACTGAATTATCGTTTTCTTTCCTATAGTTTGATTTTATTTTCACCTAAAAAAGTTTTTTTCTTGAATTTGGCTCCTTAAGTTTTGAAAATATTGATATTTTCATCCAAAAACATGAATTCTATGAATGGAATTTTATCAGCAACACGTAAACATAAATTAAAGTTTTATTTTAATATAAAAACTTACAAAAGTACACTTTTAACGATGAATGTTTAACATTATAAATAACGAAGGTAACATTTTTGGATGAAAAAGACAACTTTTTCAAACCGTAGGAAATCAAATGCAAGAAAAATATTTTTGGATGAAAATAACAAATATAAACAAACCATAGAAAGAAAAACGACAACTCACTCTAAAAATTATTATAGCACATTTATGACAATGATTAAAATTTTTCTTCTTTATTTAATATGTAAAGTAACTATAGTTATGGTTTATATGGGTTCCTACGCTTCACTTATAGGCTAAAAGTGAACTTGTAATTGTTATTTTTATTTTTAGATTTTCATATCTGGTTAGTTTCTCTCATAACTAGCTCGTCTAATTCAGTTGTAAGCGAAACGATGGAAGGCACAATTATATACCAAGTCAAATAAAATTTTAACATTTTTTTTAATTTAAGAAAACACTACCGACAATTAATATTTTTTAACTACAACATAACTTTTCTAACATGTTATACATTATTCATAAAATATTGCAAAAAATCATTTGGATATTAATTTGGCTCGTTTAATTCAATTATGTACATATTGCTCTTTATAATATTATCAAATCACAATGAAAATTTTTACAATTTTATCTATGTACATATATATATAAACTTTAATGGAATTATAAAACTTATAATATAACAATCATAATTAATCATAATTCATAACTAAGTCTTAAATAGGCTTGATTAATAGTTTGTAAAATTAAAATAGATATATGAAAGTACTATAACGATGGTAAGTTGCAACATGTTAAATAGGCTTGATAAGTTAATGTCAACATGTAGCAGTGGACAGTAGTAGGCATGTTCCACCTAGGCCCAGTTAGGTGACGTGGATTATTCTAGTTTAAACCAAACAAATCCTTATATTTCCGTACTAAAACCTAATGTCCTGAGTCACTTATTAATGTCATTAACTAATCATAACTAAATCTAGTAACTAATCATGAGGGTTTGAATTCACTAATCAAATAAAATAATAAGTTAATGAGTAATAATGTGTAAGTTTGAAATTTACATGATCCAATTAATCATACATGATATAATC
The DNA here is from genome assembly GCA_025506505.1 of Flaveria sonorensis. Taxonomy (NCBI): domain Eukaryota; kingdom Viridiplantae; phylum Streptophyta; class Magnoliopsida; order Asterales; family Asteraceae; genus Flaveria; species Flaveria sonorensis. Next base: position 29,901 of record JACCIY010000298.1, read on the forward strand.
TTTTTATATATATATTTTAAAACTTTTACATGCGTTCATCTCATTGTAATCATATTTTTTAGACAACTTTTAGGATCATAAATCACATTTTTTTTTGAAACTATTAGGCATACGACAGTCACATGTGCGTTCTACGATACTGGCAAAATACATACATATAAATTTTCTTGTACTACAAATATGATGCACGTCTCGAATGAAACGTGTTTCCATAATAAAAAAAATCGACGAGCCTTACAAATTAGTTTAGTTACTTAGTATGAAGTTATCTAAAGATTATGTGTGTAGTTAACAATGTTATAACATTATTGTCTTTGGCATAAGGCATAAAAAAATCAAATAAACTAACACGAGTGGATAGTGAAAGTAACACTCACAACCTATTACCTAGTGGTCTAGTGGTATGAAGTTTGGCTCTTAGGAAAGTTGTTTGAGTTCATATTCTTTCAAGTACAAGACTAGTGGTATTAAGTTGTTAAAAAGTTGTAGTTCAAAAGTTATGGTGACACTCGTACAACAGTAAATCATTTTATGTTTATATCAGTCATTTGAACAAAAACCAAATTTTACTATTAAAATTCTAAAATATTCACCTAGCCAACAATTATGTATTAATTGCTTTAAAACATTACCTACAAAAACAAGAACGGGGTGCTAAGGTGCAAATAATGACCATTGTGTGTTTGAAAATAGCTTGTTATATAAGTGTTAAGTCTATGATTCTTGTAAATGATAATATAACAGTAGGTTATTTACTGCTAATGTCATTTCCTACCATGAAGTTTATGCTGATAGTTGGTAGTGGTGGGAGACAGTAGGATGCCAAACATAAGAAACTAAAAACTAGAACTATCGGAGATTGCTCATTGCTAAGAATTTGATGTAATGTAGGGATCGTGAAATCATAGAGTACGATGGTGAATTGGTGAGATTTAAATGTGATATCATAGGTGAGGATGAGCTGATGCGAAATTGCAAGATTTTGTTGGATCTAAATCTAGATATCAAAGTTACTATACGAGTGTAACAACTAGTTACATATGTGTAGTATGATTAAGTATGAATGGGTAAATTAATCTATGCATCTATAACTTCGGGTTACTAGACTAAAACATGCATGTTAAAAGACAGTTAACAAGACCCACGAACTAGACAGTTGTGTGGATTGGTTTGGCAGTTAAACTACTATAATTGTTAACCCATCAAGGGTATAAATACCCCATGTAATCTACATATTTGATCAATACATGAATGTATGTGTTTTATAAGTGTGTTTCTTTTTTCTCTCTACCATATATAGTCGTGATGGCACAAATGTGTCAGTCATGTACACATCAAAAGTCCCTAAGCTACTCAATGAAGTGAAGGTGATAAAATTAGAAGATTTGAAAGATTTAATCCTAATGATCGCAAAAGATGTAGGCTTGATGAATATGCAGAATAAAAAATTGCTAGAACAAAAAAAGAGACACAACGGTTGTGAAAGAAGAAACACATGCCTTTATTGCAACAAACCTAGGCTTTATTGAAAGATATGTGAACAACAAACAAGGGACAGTGAGTTCCTCGTAAAGGGAATTGATTATAAAGAATGGAACGAAATTCGGTTTGCAAATCTTTTGCGCAAATTTCTCGTAACTGTTAATAAAGAATTATTTAAACAATTCTAAAGTTCGCATGGAATTGAAACTAGTCTTTATGGAAAAGAAATGGTGTTTTATGTAATAGGGTAGTTACGTCAAAGTTAATAGTAATAGGTTTGATCAAATAATTGAATCAGTGTTATATGTGCCTAACTTTGAAAAGAATGTACTGAGTTCGAACTTTAGACCAATTGTTCCTAAGAGGCTATGAAGTTACGTTTGAGGGAACTTTGTGTTATATCATAATGCCATTCAAAAACCATGATAAATACAAAAAAAAAAGGAACTGTGAATGCAGAAATAAAGAGGATAGTGAAAGTGAAAGGCTACAATCATATTTTGAAGCCTTAGATCTTAAAAGAACAAAGGAAAAAATGAAAAGGTTTGGTGGAAAAGGAATGAGAGTATTATTTATCCATAATCTTCACTATAGAAGAAATGTTTGTATTCATGGATCTTTTAAAGGTCGTTAACGATAACATCACTTATGAACAACCTATCAAAGAAAAGTTTAATAGTATGTGATGTGGCTTATTGAATACATACTGAATCAATAAAGTGCATTCCCACCAATGCCTGAAGGGCAAGAAGTTGGTTTGTATGATCTATATATGGGAGTTTAAATCAATGGTAAAAGATAATGTCAATATCAAGAAGTCCCGACTATTAATCAATGTTGATATACGCCTAAATTCGAGGAAATGTATTCATTTGATGCTGATCGATAATGAATACCTTAATCCAATGGAGTGGTATTACAACAACATTAAAGAAAAGCAAGGATAACCTGGATTATTATTGTTTATAGCATGAGAAACATGTAACAAGAAAAAGGATTGAGATCATGACATGAAAACTGAATTAGCAAGCAAGATCAACCAAAAAAAAACTCATGATCGACCACCACATAGTGGTCTGTCCAAACCTTAAAGTAAATGAAGATTACTGATGTCAAGATTAGGGGCGTGAATATTGGATATATAATATCAACATCAAAGTACTACATAAGCTTAACACCTAGTTACATATGTGTAATATGGTTAATTATGAACAAGTCAATTAGATCCATGCATCTATAAGTTTGAGTTAACTAGATTAGAACATGCAAGTTAAAATACAATTAATAAGACCCCTCAAACTATAAAGTTGCCTAAGATGGTTTGGCTGTTAAATTGCTATAACTGTCACCACATCGAAGGGTATAAATACCCGTGTAATGTGCACATTTAAATATGTGAATGTATGTGTTGTAGAGGTGTGTTTTTTTTCATTCTCTCATATAATACGTACGTGAATTAGTTTGTGTGTCTGGGAGAAACAAAATAGATTTTAATAAGCAACTCGAGGAGAAAGCAAACAATTTAAGATAATTTATTTTCGATTAAATATTTGACTCAACAAGTTTACCTTTTTGCGTTCCTTTCAATTCTTATATCGACAAGCTTCACATTTCTAGGGATTGGGAAACTACGATGTAAAACGTAGGATTTCAATTCGTATATCAACAAGCTTCACATAACAGATGGTGGCATTCTAGGAACCTGCCTTATATATTAAATAAAAAGGCAATCAACATACCAAATGTTTGCATACAATTTCTAATCAACAAACCACTTGAACACTATGAGAGATCCAATCAACAGTATATCAAATATTGAAAATCACTAAAAAATATATAACATAACCTAAGGATGTTTGATACTAATGGGTTCCAAAGGCAAGAAATGGAAACGGGAAAAATTGATGTTAGGCATTTCAGTTACGATAAACTTAGTTATTAGAATGTAATCATGTTAGTTTTTTATTTTTGGTGTCTATTAAAACTCATTATTAGTAAGCTTTCATGACTTATCAATACCCAGTTAATAATAACAAATGACTCCAAGAGGTAATCGCATCAAGCTTTTAAAATGATGAAAAAGGTTGGTCAGACCAATTTCTCAACCATATATATTATAAGTTAGTTTTAATACTTGTTGGTAGTTGTACCAATACTTAAAGGTTTTAAATAAAACCATTAAAACATTTAAAATTCCTACAAAATACATGTGCATCCAATTAAAAAACCAAAAGCACAATTTCAAAAGCATTAAAGAAACCACTTCTAAAGATGAAATGATACTAGTGAATGAAAAAAGTTACAAGAATTCAAGATAACCCCCTCAATAAATATTCACAACACATATTTAAAAAAAAAAAAAACCGAACAAGTGCTAACCCTCAACAAAAATGACCTTAAAAAACAAGAATTTCAAAACTCCTCAATAATTATAGCTTTTTCCACGATTAAGATGATCATTTTTAAATCTATAACAACTTTTAATTATTAACAAAACGTCATCAACTTTTTCTTTTTAAATAGAGACACATTATCGTAAAAGAAATTTTAAACCAACCATATGTTTAGTTTATAATACTTTAGTTAAAAGGTACTTGTAGCTGTTATGGACTTTGCTTCTAGCGACCTATGTAGAATCTTGTAGAGCATACCTACAATTTAAAGTTTATATATAGGCCAAGAAGCAACAAACTCTTTTCTTTCCCAATAATGATTTAATAGAAATAAAATTATATTGTCACAAAACTAGATACGATTGTTCTGTTTTAATTATTATTTGTGCATAAATCACGTTATTAATCACGGCATTATAATAAGTTTATGACTTCGAACATATCGAATATCGTTACATCCATCTTTTATACTCGACTAGTTTTCGATCTCCTTCAAGGTACAACGCAAGTCTAATTTACTTAACTGATCAAACACCATCTTAGAGACTATAGAAACGAACTTGTAAAAAAAAAAGTTTTCAATAAACATCTTGATTAAACTTGAAATCATTAAATTATATAACCTAAGCTAAGCATGTATGACACTAGGAGGGTGATGGAGGGATTTTGAATTTAAAGTTAAATATATATAATTCGGATACCTTTTACTCATCACCCATTGATTTGCGAGTACAACTCTGAGTATACAAGATTGTGGAACTTTTTTTGAAATGGTATTTTTTGAAAAAAAGAAGTAGAAAACGGTAATTTAACTAGAAAATTTTGATCAATGGTAATACCGTCCCTTCTAATGACTGTTTCTTCACAAACCTAACATTCTAATCATTGCTGTTAGAAGCAGCTTTTGGGAGGAGTTGTTTTTGTTTTCACTCCGTTTGCTTTGTGTCCACTCTTTTTGCTTCGTTTCCACTCCGTTAATGTTAACGAATAATAACTTCGGTTTATTGGTTGCGTATAATCAATTTAAACAACAAAACAAAATAAGCCAAATTTATTATGAGAATAATTGATGTCACTAGCGGAATTGTAAAGTTGATGTCTCATTTTCGCCAAAAGCAGTAAAAACGACAAAAAACCATAAATCATGTCTAACGATTGCATATTTCGAATATCTAGACGTTGATTTCTATCTAAGCTAGCAACCATATTCAAATCAACTCTTTTTTTAAAAGAAATCTCTAAACCATGTGTTATGTATCAAAAAATTCAAATGATCTATTGTTTTATAGTTTTTACTGCTTCTGGTGGAGATGAAAACCTCAACTTTTTAGTTCAGATAGTGACATCAGTTTCCTCATAACTACTTTGGTTTATTTTGTTTTGCTTTTTGAATTAATCATATACAACCGATAAAACAAAGTTATACTTCGTTAATGTTAACGGAGTGGAAAAAGAGCAAACAGAATCAACTCCTGCCAAAAACTTTTTCTGATAGCCAATGATTGGGATATTGGGTTTGTGAAGAAACAGCTCTTAGGAGGATAGATTATCATTAACCAAAATTTTCTAGTCAAATTACCTTTTTTCACTTCGTTTTTTTAAAACATACCATTTAAAAAATCCAAGTTTATGATCTTCTGTGACTAAGAATCATCCACTAGATTGTCAATCGTCAAAACTTGATCTTAAACTCACCTCAAAATCTACTTAAAAATATCAAACATTCAACTACACTTTTAACAACTCTATATTCATAGATGACCCTAGTATATAGTTTTTTTGTAATGTTTTACATGTAACGTATATTACGGTTTTCGACTGGCTTCCGACATTGTTAAACACCATTATTATGTAGATACGTCGTTATCTCCCTCAAAACTCCATACGTCGTTATCTACCAACTCCATACTGCTGCAAACATGTAATTAGTAAAATCAAAGGAAAAAGGATAAAGAGGGTAATATTGGTAGAATGAAGGGAGCAAAAAGGTTAGTAATAAAGTAAGAATGGGATGAAGGTGACCCTACTGTAGATACGTCGTTATCTCCCTCAAAACTCCATACTGCTGCTTACAGTTTTGTGTCACTTTCAATTTCAATGCAACTCTTTCACACTTCCACCTTACCCTTACTTCTCACTTTCACAAGTCTCTCTTGTTCACTTGATAAATTAAAACCTTTGTATAAATATCCAAACACAGATGTTAGTTTATGATATTAAATTCTTAGGTTTAAGTTGTGGAAAACAGACTACTGTATAAAGTGTATGATAAAACTACATGTGTTAGACCACGAATCAATCTGCCCCATTTGTGGCTTCTGAAAAACAGAAAACTAAGTAGATCACTGGAGATGTCAAAATATCTTTAGTTTTAATAACTTTTAATTTCGTGGATTAGCAGTTTGTTTTTTCAACATGTTTCTATTTTTTTCAACTATAAAATAAATAACAAAGTTCACGTATCTATTTTATTTTTATAAATTTCTAGATTTTTATGACATCTCTCTTACTTTTTACCTTCTTTTCAATCTTTTTTTTGTCGATCACTTAAAACCTCTAAGTTTTTTATAACTAAAAGCGGGACATGTTAGAAATTGCAATAATTTTGACCGTTTGTAAATTTCAAGTTTGTGATTTCTTTCGTAGATCTAGTAACTATAGTCATAATATCGTGTCAAATATTAATTATAGTATAAATATACTAAAAAATGGACATGTTTATAATTTTCTTGATAATTTGCAAGAAAATTGATTTTTTTTAATTATTAAATTTGTATAATAAGTTTTTTTTTTCTATGTGAAGGTTATGTACTAGATTTCTTTAACACGTAAATGTCATACATGGAATACCATGTCACATTTACTAACAACTTGAATATTACTTTGTTAAATTTTTGACTTGTTTAAGCATAAATAATTTATTTTAGAATAAATTTTACAAATAAGGATATTTTAAATAAAATCATGTAGCTTAATATAGCAAACTTAATACATAACACATTGGTTTTATAGGGGGATTAAATTATTACTTGATAACCATAAATCCTTTTAAAAGTTCATAGAAACTAAGTCATGAACATGAGTAATAACAATGTATTAATGTTTGTAGACTTTATAAAAAACATCATTAACATGAGAGAACAAGTCATGAACATGAGTAATAATGTATTAATGTTTGTAGATTTTTCTAAAAACATCATTTACATGAGAGAAGGCAGGCCTGGAGCAAGTTAGCTACTTGTAATGCTACCGTTTGTAAAATTATGGCCATGCATCCAAGTCGTGAAAAACAACTTTCTATACAAAATGCATGGTTAACTCGTGTAGATCATAACACGTAACGATCCGACATCACTCTACCCTCTCTACATAAAGTGAAAACTAAAAAAAACAACGGGTACACTATTACTAAATATCGTTGCATTGTGCCAATGTTGGTGGATAAAGGGTGGTAGGGGTGCTCATGTTATATACATCATATCATACACCCACCAATTATATCTTTTCATGTTACACCACATTACAATCTCAAATTTATTGGCGGCGGTGTTCAAGGCCAGTCCCGAGAATTCCTAAAAGACTTCGGGCTCGGGGCGAGAACAAAATTAGGCCAATGTGACATATAAAAAAGTCTAAACTGAATAACTTATATATAAAAATTTATAATACGACGATAATTGTTATAACAATAAAAAACGAATGTATTATATCAAAATAGTTTAATGTACTCACTTACACGAATCGGAAAGTTCTCTTAAAATTTCTAAAAACAAAGTTCACATCAAGTTTTCATATTAAATTGAGTTTAAATTGGGTAAATAATATTGTGTTAAACTATTTAAAATGTTAATAAGCTCTAAGGTAAACTTTAATAGGTTAAAATAATTAAAATATTATTAGATCTTTTCAATGAGTTTCCTAATAGTTTATAGTTTTTTTTAAATATATATAATATATATATATAATACAAATAATATAAATTTTTTAAAAACTCCGGGCCCCTTAAAAGATCGGGCCCTGAACGGTCGCCCACCCCGCTCCCCTCTCAGGGCCGGCCCTGGCGGTGTTACCATATCATGTCACACCACACCAGCACTCCACACACACAAGAGTTCACGGCGTGAATATGCCGTGCAGTACCAAAAAAATACTTGGGGACCGGTGACGGTGTTACCGCGCGGCATAGGAGGCCGCCGCGCCCTCATGACGGGTGTGGCCCTCCTAAGTAACTTATTTGTGGTTAAAAGAACTAGTAATTATATTGATTTAGAAATAAGGGGGAGGGGAGGCACGTGGGTGGTGGCGGAGAAGACGACAGGCAACGACGGCGATAGGTGGAAGCAGGTTGCAGAGTAGAGGTACGGTACTACACTGTTATGCATGTGTAAGTTAGGAGGGACCATATATATATATGACCCTATATATATACCACCTACACCATTCCTTTATTTTCAACAGCTACTATATATCTACCAACACCCCATTAATTACATGCAGACACTACTGCTTCCTGTACTTGCATTATTTTACCATCATACCATAACACAACCGTAACATTCCATCATCATTATTGTATTATATAAAAGAAAACAAGGGTTAACGTGAGAGACCAATTGCTACCTTACTTGATACAACCTTTGTCCTTTAGATAGTAAATTTTAGATTGATATGATGTAAAAGTTATATAAAGTAGTTTAAAATTACATATATATAATATGTATACAAGGATATGGGAAATGAAAAGACGGTGTAATCACAACATGACAATAATTTGCCTCACCAACTTAATTTCTCAGTTCATCTAACATTTTTAGAGCATTCACATCCGGTTCCTTCTAACTATGTGAGTATAATCGTTATGATATATGATGTTATTATAAGTGGAGAAAAATAAAAATTTTATTATTTATCAGTAAATTTAATAAAATACTGTTCAACCTTTATTAATCTTTTAATATTTATAAAAATGATTGTTAGTAGAGAAGAGAGAAAATATATTAATAGAAGTATAAAAAGTGTTATTTAATTAAAAATAAAAGAGAAAAATAGTAAGTTTTAATGTAATTATAATAATAAAAATAGGAAATAGGATGTGAATGCTTTTAATAAGTGCTTTTAGGATCAGTTTGGACTGGAATGATGGTTGGATCCGAAACCAGACGTCTAGCCGGTCCGATTATGTCGTTTTTGACCGTCTTCATTTGAATCGGGTGTTTATCGGTGAACCGGACCCCACCACATCTGAAGTTCTTTTTTTTAATTACTTACTGATTAGTTTAATATTTCAAACTCTATTAGTAAAAAGAAAGGAAATCCTATAAACAAAAGGTTGTGAGTTCAAATCTCATTCAAGCCTAATTCATCGAGAAAAATTTTAGATATTGTTGTTAGAAAATAAAAATTAAAGTAAAAATAATTAAAATTATAAATCTATACCAGATCTATAGTATTTTTATACATTACATTCTTTAGTGTGTGTGGTAAGTTTACTTCCCATGTATCAAAATGGATTTGGTCTAACGTAGAAATCGACCGTTTTATTCTTAAACTTCTTTTTACCTATTTCATGTCATCCTTTAGTTTTAAGGGTTTGACTTTTTCTATGTTAACATTGTAGGAATTTCTCAATAACTTCAAATTGGCATACATAAAAAATCACATAAAAAGACATCATCAAACCAAATCTTTATTTAATAATTTACAAATAAAAAGTGCATGTTACAAAAAAAACTATGACATAGTCGAAGTCTTTAGAAAGAAGCAATACTTTAATAACCGTACCATTTGGTTGTAAAACAATATTACTACAGGCAGTGTTACTTTTTTTTCTTTCAATAATCATAATAACCCATTACCATAAACCCAAAAGATTCAGTTAATATTTTACTAACCGACAGACTAGTTAAATCATAATTTATGTTGAGTACATAACCTTCAAGTGGTCATGTCAAAAGATAAGTGGAAATGTGGAATCATGATTCGAACATGAAACCTCCGGTAGAGGACTGAAACGACTGCTTATCATTATATCACACTCTTATAGATTGTAGCGTATTTATTGTCATCAATATACTTTTACTTTATTCATTAAAAATACAATGAATGATAAAAATACTTTTATGAAAACCGTATAACCAAATAAATATTATAGGTGTGGCAAAAAGTTGAAACATATTCAATTATAAAGAAATTATTATACACTTTTATCGTTCAAAATGTGGGGATAGAGACAAACAATAATTTAATGTTTATTTACCTGTCTTATGGAGGACATGAACACTATGAATGAATGAGGGTGACATAACATTGGAGGAACCCACCCAAAGATTTTTGCTTGGACATATTCACTAATCACCACAAAAGGACAAAGATATCTTCAAGAAGAGGCAGAATTTACAAATTGTCTATGATTTCTTTTTTAAACTTAAAACTTTTTTATAACTAAAAAGAGGGTGTTTGATACTGTGTTTGAAAGTGTTTATCTGATTATTATAGTTCGTGATCATAAGTTGTGAGATTGGTACTTTGTGATTATCAAATACTAGATAATTAGTTTAGGTGCAGTAGCGACAAAATTGATTTTGATTATACGACTTAAGCCATTTCTTAAATGAATGTAATATGTGAGGCACTCAAAGGAGTAGTAATTTTACGAATCATTGTAAATGTGACTAAAAGGGTCGATTATGTGATGATTATCGCGACTTGGAATAATCACATCATAGCTTTTTATGGAAAATCTGATTACATTGCTTTGATTTTTTTAACGAGCTTGACCGTTTTCAAAATTTCAATCCTTTTTACTAATTTAAAGTCAGAAGTAGGGCTGCTACATTTGCTAGAGCTACCCACCCCTAGGAATGAGTTGCGTTGAATTTGATTTAACAAATTTATCTCGAGTTTGATCCAATAACTCAGAGAAGTCTTCTTGACGGATGTTTGAACTATATTCAAGTGAAAATTCTTAAGGCAAGTCTATTGTATATACAACAATTATCAAATGAGGGATGTGAGATAAATCTACGTTTTAGTGAACAATAGATTTGTTAGATTTGTTATGACGAAGTTTACATAATAATGTCATAAAATCCCATTTCATGTATAAATTACTAATTCTCTAATAAATCCATGTGAGGCCAGACTTTGAAGCATCTTGTAAGGTTGATACTTTGTGATTTTAAGGCTATTGGTTCAAGCTGTGATAAACAACATCATATACAAAGTGTAGGATAAGACTATTTACATTACATCATCAAGCTATTCAACCCCTCTTTAAACCCTATGAAAAACAAGAGCTAAATTAAACAGCGAACATGCTTTTTTTCCTAATAACTCTATGAAAACTCTACTTGTTTTAGGTCCTAACTCCCCTTGAAGAACAGGGGAATACAAATAAGTAATAAGAGAAACACATCGCGCACAGACCAATCAATCGTATCAGTCGTATTCTTGAATTCGGAATGACAAGAACCACCACCACCAACCTCGAATGGGCTATTGTGTGGGCCTCTAATTGTTGCTTACCAATGAAACATGTCATCAACTGGGCCTCTAGTTGTTAGTTTGCCGACGTAACATGTCTTCATCAATTGGGCCTCAAGAAGCAAATCTTTACAAGTAACTACAACTCCAACTCTCTAGGAATAGGATACATCCCTTTCTTGCAATTAAGTAATATTTTTGAAGAATAATATCACAACTAGTGAATTTTGAAAACAAGAAGAATGAAAGTTTAAAAATTAAAGATTTATTATTATTTGCTAGCAAATTTGGAAGAAAGTACAACAAACATAAATGATAAAATCAATGAAACAGTATTAAAAAATCATGATTAATAAAATTTTAATCACAAAACTGAAATGAAAATACAATAAATCTAGAAACTTGGTGGGCCCTACACCGTAGATGTTTAGGAGGCCAGTTGTGTGGTCAAGCGGTCAGGTAACTATTTTGACTTTTTGTAAGTACCCAAAATAATTTTTTATTTGATTATAAATAATATATGTTATTTAAAATTTTAAATATATTTAGAGAATATTTAAATGCTAAAACTTTATGTGAAACTGGAATAATTCATTGAGAATCAAAACAATATTGATTAATGATATGTTCAACATACATAAAAAACATAAAATTATAACTCTTTATGTAGAGATATTACAATGAAAATAATAAATACTATTTAAATTAATCTTAAAACACTGACTAGCAAACAGACAATGATAGATATTAAAGGTAAAGCTAATCAACTAATTAGAATAATAAAACGTTTATTTAAATATTCAAAATAAAGACGAAGCAATAACCAACCAACAAATTTAATTATAAATGATAAATCAAATAATAATAAATATAAATATAATATACTTCATTACACCTTACACCTGTTTTATCAGCATAAGAATATTGATAAGAGTGCAAAATGTTAGAAAGTCAACTTGTATAAAGTCATCGTCTCAAATAAATTATTTTAAAATCTAGAAGGGTATATTGGTCTTTTAGTTATGCTCCAGTTTTTCTAGTAGGTGTTTGGTCTACCCTCGTTTAGTCGTTTGTTCTTTATTCTGAAAATGACGAGAGATATAAATAAATAAATCTGGGAGATATATCATATGAGGATAAAGAAAATGAAGATCTGAAGGAGATTTGGTAATGGATTCACCATTCAAAATAAGATTAAATGATCAAAACACTTAAACTTAGAGGCAAAGGTTTCATTAAAATTAATATATTTGCAATGAATTAGAATCATGCGTCATATATTATATTAAAATCGAGTATCAGATATTAAATAATATTTTACATGACTCAAGTATGTAACACTTGATATGCCCATGAAGTGTGAGGGTTTTTTGAATTGATAGAGTACAATTAGGGTTGCGATCATAGTATTTAGTATTTTTGAAAACTAGATGCATAAAAGGAATTATTTTCCGATCTTAATTGCATTACGTGCATCCTGTAATCATTCATCAAATTTGAACGTCCTACTTGTATAAAACGAGTCCATGATTTTAATTCATCGTATTTAGTATTTGTGAAAACTAGATGCACAAAAGGATTTATTTTCCGATCTTAATTGCATTACGTGCATCCTGTAATCATTCATCAAATTTGAATGTCCTACTTGTATAAAATGAGTCCATGATTTTAATAGTCGAAATATGACCTTTATACGATATTAAGTTGCATATCGAAGATTTATTCATTAAAGATCTATATGAATCTTGTTAAAACGTTAGGTTAACCGACTTTGTACAGAAGGCTACAAAAAATAAACGGTAGTGACGAAAGGTGAAATGACATTAGTTCATAGTTAAATATTCACACCCGAATTTCTATTTTTAATCATAAAAAATCATAATTTACTCGTAATCATTAGAATCAAATCAAAAGTTTTGAGGGTATGAACCTCAATATGCAATAACACAAGTGTGCCCTTAAATGAAGTCATCAAGTTTTGGTATTGTCATGCTTTATAGTATAAAATGAACTAAGGTTTATAACTTAAAATACAGCTACAAAGAAACAAAACAAAATGCATACATACTCAAGTCAACATCGAGTCTTTTACCCATAAATAATCATAAACAGACCTTAAAACAATGATTCAAAGAGTCGATTCGCTAGTCTTCTTCGTCATCCTCGATTCCAACCCACCTCGTAAAAGCAAACAGAAATTCTTTGAAGTTCACCATTCCATTTTTATCCCAATCCATCTCCTCTGCAATTCAAAACCACCAACTTCAGCATACTGTCATTTAGGTTATGTGTATATGTGTGTATGTATATATGTGTGTGAGTGTGTGAGTGTGTGCGCATATACATACATATATATATATAGATGAAGAGGGATACCAAATCTTTTCATGGCAATCCGACCATCAGATTGCTTAGTTTCCTCAATTGCACGAATCATTTCGTTCTTGCTGACATGACCATCTTTGTTACTGTCTAAGAACACAAATGACTCAACCAATGTTTCAAAAGTTGCCTCCAAAGCTGGGATTCCCATGCGCGATTTCTATCAGTGTCAAGAACACAATATTATTAGAAAACACACAAAACACTTTGTAAAACTCTCATCTACATTCATCTAAATCATGCAAAAAAAGGCAAGATTTTATTGACTCCCAGTAACACATATTAGCAGGATCATTTGTGAGATAAACATCCTTTTAAAGATTATGAAATAGACCAAATTAACCAGTGTTTTCGATTGCGTTTTGTAATAATCAAAATGAGACAATCAATCAAATATAGTAATAGCTTATCAGGTATAATTATCCAATAATCAGTTTCACTATACTCAAACATCATAACTGATTATATGCTAATTGAAAGATGTACTAATCAAATAAGTACTTTCAAACGCAATCCCAAACACCCTCCTAGTTAAACATAACAAGTTATTAGTGGATACGCTTTCAGGGGCAGCATGATCTTCCTTCAAAAGATATACAAGACAAAGAAGAACAATGAATTCGTTGAAGCTTATCCCCATATCATCATTCAAGTCACATGTCTTGAAGATCTCATTGATTTCTTCATTTGTGAACTTCACTTGCAGCTTCTCAAAGCAGTGTTTGAGCTCCTTTAGATCAATCTTACCACTTTTATCCTCATCTACACGAAAAACACAACAAATCATATATGTTCTCATACTGATATACTATGGTCTATGTATTGATGACTGTTACATTACAGTGTTCATACCAAATTGTTCAAATATAACTTTGCATTTCCTTAAGCTCTCATCAATCTTAGGGAACTTCAAGATTATGATGTTAATCGACTTGATTGAAGTTCCTTTCGATTCGCGCTGTATTACTGCTTCGAGTATTTGGGCTTCAAGCTTGTTGGTAGGTACAGAAGCCTTAGCTGAACCATCCCCCATGATCAAAGAACTCAGGATGCTGAAGCCTGATCATCAGAGCACCAAATTACTAATTTTTGAGGATCAAATGCATATTCAAACATGATATGGATGCTATGAATGATATGGTTTATAATCTTCAACATAAACAACAATACCGTCGATTTGAATGCAAAAGTGCAGATCAAACATAAATGTTTTGATCATCATATCATCAATTGTAAGATCAATCAACAAACAAACGAGTATACACATCAATTGGGGGAGGTACTCACCGGAAGTACGAATGAACAATGCAGCCGTTGAAACTTCGATCAAATTACGTCTTGAAAACAGCACCGATTACAAAATCTAATCGAAATCAATTTCGCAAAGAGGGATCGATTCGAAAAGATTATCAAGATTCAATGGTTGACAAGATACAAACGATGCCTTTAAAGATCCATTTGAAGTTGGAAATTGTTATGAATGAAATTATAATGAATTGGGTGAAAATTGCATATGTTGATTAATTGCATATGTTGATTTGGGGTTTTTTGTTTGTTTTATCGATTGGAAGACATTTGTGGTGTGGGTAATTAACTAATTTTTGTTTAATCTCCAGGATTCGTGCTGCTTCCTCCACGTTCTCGTCTGTTGTTTATGATCGTCATCTTCAACCCTTGGGTCTTGGGTTCAATTTGTTGATAATTTAATCCTAATTTGCCACTAACCCTGTTAGCCACAGGTTAAATGTATCTAGTGAATTGTTTGATAATATCTGAACTAGTAAGTGCTGAACCAGTGATAAGATATTTTGAACCAATAAATACCGAAACAATAAGTGTTATTTGTTTGAATATTTGAATAACTGTACAGAATGATTATTTTACCTAGGACTGCAAACGAACCGAACGAACATAAACAAGGCCTTGTTCGTGTTTGTTCGTTAAAAAATAAACTTGTGTCATGAACTGTTCACGAACACTTACCGAACGGGATTATTTGTTCGCGTTCGTTCATCAAGAAAATGAACATGCTCATGAACTGTTCATGAATATTTACCGAACGCAAATTAACAAAAACAAAAGCAAACGAACACAAATGACTGTTCATGAAAATGACAAACAAAAAAAGCTCATGAACACAAACGAATACAAATGATTGTCATTTATTTTAGAATAAATTTACATTTTTATTACAAACGTTACATAAAATCGATCAAAAAAATAAGTACTTAACATATATAATCAAAAAATACTTGATATATAATCATAAAAATATCTGACACAAAAATTAAGAATATAAACGAACGCATTACCGAACATAAAAGAACACATCATCGAACGTTCATGAACGGACATTAACGAACATAAAAGAACATTATCAAACGTTCACGATCATAAATCAACGAACGCGGCTTGTGTTCATGTTCGTTCGTTTAACTAAACGAATGAAATTTTCTTGTTCATGTTCGTTCATTTACTAAACGAACAACATAAACGAACTTCCCGCCGAACAGTTCGTAAACTGTTCCCTGAACATTCATTTTTTACGCCTCTAAACTATTTTGTGTTGAATGAATGAAATGTATATGTTTAGTTAGATATTTGAATAACTATACTGAATGATGAATAACTATAAAAGAAATATACAAAACATCATAGTAAATCTAAATTACGTGTTAATCATTCAAATCCACGGATACAAAATAGTGCAGTTTTTGCTTTCTTGTTTTGAGAAGGAACAGAAATGATGCAATTTCATGAACAAAGTCTGAGGTTTGAACACAAGTCAAACACCAACATTGCACAATCAACATCCTCGAATCTGCCATACAATGTAATTAACGCATTCATTCACGAACATCTTCATCAATTAATGTTTTTTGAGCAAACCCATGAACCAGTTGCCCATGAAACATCAAATTAAGGTTTCCACAAGCTGATATTGCATTTATTATTGTAACGAGATTGTGTTTTGCATCATGATATGATGCCCACAGAAGTCAGAACCACCTAATTTGCCAAATGGACCACAAGATGTGAAAAAGAAATATAAAAGTTTTGCATCGTAATATGATGCCCACAGAACCACCTTTGCACGTTTGACACAAAAGTCCAACAACAAAACTAGAAACACTATGATTCATAATAGTAACTAGAAAGCATTATTATTAATTATAATAGCCATCAAAAGTTTATTTAAATGTCTTCTATGAAAATAAATATAACTTTTATTGTATCAATTGTAAGATGATACATCAACAGTCACCTAGAAACTATTCAAAACACACCCTGATAGTAATATAAAGAATTAACAATGAACCTCTTTCCGAAATTCAATACTAGAATAGCTATACTTCAAATCCAAGCGTGAAACCTAGTTACTTTTAAAGCCATAATTGCAATCAATCACATACAATCTTACGCACAACCTCTACAATCAATTCAGTTAATCATTTCAAGTACAAACTAGTTCAAGTACAAACTAGCTGATTAGATGATTGAAGATCTTAAGGTGAGAAAGAGCACGAAGCGTAGCTTCTTAGCCTTGGTGAGATTTGCGACTGGTTGAAGTTTGGGCCTGTTTTTAGATGAAAAAGATAACTTTTTGTTGTTGTTTCTTCTTCGGAGCCATGTTTTGATAAGGATGTCGCTGGAGGGAGTCGTCGATGTTAGTGTGAGGTGCGATTACGTGACCATGTTGTTGTGTAACAGAAAATGAATGGTAGAACCAAGGTGCGAGGAACCAAGGGAGGCGGTGATGGTGTGGTGTGACCTAGATGCAAGAAAAGTGGATGTTGAGAAAGATGAGGGTTTTTGTTTTGAGGGCCAAACTTGTAAACCATCCCATTCAGCATCCTTATCGTTTAACCATTAAGGGGCTATTTGGAGCATCTCAATCAACCTCTTAATGATTCAGATGTCTGAATGGTTCAGCACTTAATGGTTAAGACTGTTTGTTTCGCGAGCAATGTTTGAATGGTTCAGACATTTGCCTCTGAATGGTTAAGTATTATAATATACTGAATGGTTAATAGGTCTAATGCTGAATGGTTAAGACCTCTATCTGAATTAGTCAGACATTTGCCTTTGAATAGTTAAGCGATATACTAGCTCTTAATGGTTCAGACCTCTTAATGGTACATCACTTAATGGTTCAGACCTCTTATGGGTTCAGCACTTAATCATTTAGAAATTGATAAACAGCCCCTAAGAGATGAATAGAACCACTAAGAGATTGTGTTTTTATGAACCAAACATCTTAACATCTTACCACTTCAGAGGTAGCCTCTTAATGAAACCAATGTTTCATTAATAAGCTACCAACAAACCTTGAGTTGCGAATTTTGGCTTTGGGTTTGCTTTTCGTTCCATAATTATTGGTTTGTTCGGATAATGAAACTAAACTCAATCGAAAAACCAAATAGTAACCAATCTAAGAGGATATTCGATTTAATCGGTTGAATTTAGTTGGGTTATACAAATTTGTAATTTGATACGGCTCGGTTTTTGGATACACCTAAAAAGAGTTCAAAACCAAATAAAACAAACTAAATAAACCGTTTATCTTAACCATGAACACCTTTAGTGATAGGAGATACGTGTAGCAGCACCCTTGTTAAGTTGTTTTATATTAGGTGATTTCTACCTATAACTTTAACTTCACTGGAAGACATAAACATAAAACATTTGAGACAGGTAACTAGACGTGGTATTCATGTATAGAACATGAATATGACCCGACTTAAAAATTTTCACCCGTTTTGAGTGTCTGTATTTGGAGATACGTGTTTTAATTACCTGATCTTGTTTAATCATATCTGATGTGTATGTATTATATATTATATAATTTAAAAATATTATAGATAATATGCTAAGATTGATCAATACTTGAAATTATCAAAATCACAGGATTGTGAATTCCAATAGGTACACCAAAACCCGCAAACATGATGGGTATAATGGGACTAATGCGCAATGTACCAGTCGACATTCGTTTTTATAAAATCTATATTAAAATATAGATAAATGAAATACATCATTATTTTATAAACTTTTTTACAAGACATGGAAT